>CAUYQU010064271.1:0-75878 GCA_963574635.1 Cheracebus regulus
TTGATTTTGTATCCTGAGACTTTGCTGAAGTTGCTTATCAGTTACAGGAGATTTGGGGCTGAGACAATAGGGTCTTCTGAATATACAATCATGTCATCTGCAAATAGAGACAATTTGACTTCCCCCTTTCCTAAGTCAATACTCTTTATTTATTTTTCTTGCCTGATTGCTCTGGCTAGAACTTCCAATACTATATTGAATAGGAGTGGTGAGAGAGGGCATCCATGTCTAGTGCCACATTTCAAAGGGAATGCTTCCAGTTTTTGCCCATTCAGTATGATATTGGCTGTGGGTTTGTCATAAATAGCTTTTATTATTTTGAGATACATTCCATCAATACCATTGAGACATATTCCATCAATACTTACTGAGAGCTTTTAGCATAAAGGACTGTTGAATTTTGTCAAAAGGCCTTCTCTGCATGTATTGAGATAATCATGTGGTTTTTGTCTTTGATTCTGTTTATGTGGTGAATTACATTTATAGACTTGCGTCTATAAAAAACACAGGTCCAGCTGTGTTTTCTGTGAAACTCTCAATCCAGAGCGTTTCAGATTGCTGGTTTTTGTAGGGGTGGGACCTGCTGAGCAAGATCACCTGGCTTCCGGTTTTTGCCTCCTTTTTTTCAGTTGAATGGGCAGCTGTGTCTCCCAAGCATTCCAGGTGCCAGTTGAATAGCCACGCAGATTTGTGTGAGTTTTTGTAGGGAGACCCACTGTGCCAGCTGAAACAGCCTTTCTGGAAACTTGTGGTGCTTTTCAGCCTGGGAATTTCCTAGTCTGTGGGCAGTAATAACTCGTTTGGAAATGCAGTGATCACTTACCCTCTGTGTTGTTCTTTTTGGGAACTGCACTTCAGAGCTGTTCCTATTCGATCATCTTGGATCCATGCTGAACTATAATTGCATCATTTTCTTTATAATATAGAATGATTGACAATCCTTTGGGTATATACCCAGTAATGGGATTGCTGGGTCAAACAGTATTTCTGGTTCTAGATCCTTGAGGGATCGCCACGCTGTCTTCCCAAATGGTTGAACCAATTTACACTTCTACCAACAGTGTAAAAGTGTTCCTATCTCTCCATATTCTCTCCAGTATCTATTGTTTCCTCACTTTTTAATGATTGCCATTCAAACTGCATGAGATGATATCTCATTGTGGTTTTGATTTGCATTTCTCTAAAGTTCGATGATAATGAGCTTTTTATTCACGTTTGTTGGCTGCATAAATGTCTTCTTTTGATAAATGTCTGTTCATATCCTTCACCTAGTTTTTGATGAGGTTGTTTTTTTCTTGTAAATTTGTAGGTTCTGGAGATTAGCTCTTTGTCTGATAGATATATTGCAAAACTTTTCTCCCATTCTATAGGTTGCCTGTTCACTTTGATGATAGTTTCTTTTGCTGTGCATAAGCTCTTTAGTTTAATTAGATCCTATTTGTCAATTTTGGCTTTTGTTGCCATTGCTTTTTGTATTTTAGTCATGAAGTCTTTGCCCATGCCTATGTCCTGAATGGTATTGCCTAGGTTTTATTCTAGAGTTTTTATGGTTTTAGATCTTAAATTTAAGTCTTTAATCCTTCTTGAGTTAATTTTTGTATAAGGTGTAAGGGAGGGATCCAGTTTCATTTTTCTGCATATGGCTATCCAGTTTTCTTAACACCATTTATTAAATAGGAAGTCCTTTCCTTATTGCTCATTTTTGTCAGGTTTGTCAAAGGATCAGATGTTTGTAGATGTGTGGCATTATTTCTGAGGCCTCTGTTCCTTTCCATTGGTCTATAATTCCGTTTTTATTTGTTTGTTTTTTACCAGTACCATGCTGCTTTGGTTACTGTAGCCTTGGAGTATAGTTTGAAGTCAGGTGGCAGGATGCCTCCAACTTTGTCCTTTTGCTTAAGATTGTCTTGGCTATATAGGCTCTTTTTAGGTTTCATATAAAATTTAAAATAGTTTGTTCTAACTCTGTGAAGAAAGTCAATGGTAGTTTGATGGAGATAGCATTGAATCTATAAGTTACTTTGGGCAATATGGCCATTTTCATGATATTGATTATTCCTATCCATAAGCATGGAATGTTTTTACCTTTGTTTGTGTACTCTCTTATTTTTGAGCAGTGGTTTGTAGTTCTCCTTGAAGAGTTCCTTCACATCCCTTGTAAGTTGTATTCCTAGGTATTTTATTCTCTTTGTAGTGATTGTGAATAGGAGTTCACTCATGATTTGGCTCTCTGTTTTTCTATTATTGGTGTGTAGAAATGCTTGTGACTTTTGCACATTGATTTTGTATCCTGAGACTTTGCTGAAGTTGCTTATCAGCTTAGGGAGATTTTGGGCTGAGACGATGAGGTTTTCTAAATATACAATTATGTCATCTGCAAACAGAGACAATTTGACTTCCTCTCTTCCAAACTGAATACCTTTATTTCTTTCTCTTGCCTGATTGACCTGGCCAGAACATCCAATACTATGTTGAATAGGAGTGGTAAGAGAGGGCATCCTTGACTTATGCCAGTTTTCAAAGGGAATGCTTCCAGCTTTTGCTCATTCAGTGTAATATTTGCTGTTGGTTTGTCATAAATAGCTCTTATTAGTTTGAGATGTGTTCCATCAATATATAGTTTATTGAGAGCTTTTAGCATGAAGGGGTGTTGAATTTTATCAAAGATCTTTTCTGCATCTATTGAAATAATCATGTGGTTTTTGTCATTGGTTCTGTTTATGTGATGGACTACATTTATTGATTTGCATATGTTGAACCAGACTTGCATCCCAAAGATGAAACCAACTTTATTTTGATGGGTAAGTTTTTTGATGTGCTGCTGGTTTCAGTTTGTCAGTATTTTATTGAGGATTTTTGCATTGATGTTCATCAGGGATATTGGCCTGAAATTTTCTTTTTTTGATGTGTCTCTGTGATGTTTTGGCATCAGGATGATGCTGGCCTCATAAAATGAGTTATGGAGGAGTCCCTCTTTTTCTATTACTTGGAATAGTTTTAGAAGGAATGGTACCAACTCCTCTTTGTACCTCTGGCAGAATTCTGCTGTGAATCTGTCTGGTACTAGGCTTATTTGGTTGGTAATCTGTTAATTACTACGTGAATTTTAGAACTTGTTTTTGGTCTATTTAGGAATTCAAATTCTTCCTGGTTTAGTCTTGGAAAGGTACATATGTTCAGGAATTTATCTATTTTTTTTCTAGATTTTCTAGTTTATTTATGTAGAGGTGTTTATAGTATTCTCTGATGGTAGTTTGTATTTCTGTTGGATCAGTGGTGATATCCCCTTTACCATTTTTTACTGTGTCTATTTGATTCTTTTCTCTCTCTCTTGTTTTTTTTTTTTTTTGTTGTTGTTGTTGTTTGTTTGTTTATTAGTCTGGCTAGCAGTCTATTTCGTTAATGTTTTCAAAAAACCAACTCCTGGATTCAGTGATTTTTGCGAAGGGTTTTTTGTCTCTCTATCTCCAATTCTGCTCTAATCTTAGTTATTTCTTGTCTTCTGCTAGCTTTTGAATTTGTTTGCTCTTGCTTCTCTAGTTCTTTTAATTGTGATATTAATGTGTTGATTTTAGATCTTTCCTGCTTTCTCTTGTGGGCATTTAGTGCTATAAATTCCCCTCTAAATGTTGCTTTAGCTGTGTCCCAGAGATTCTGATATGTTGTGTCTTTGTTCCCATTGGTTTCGAAGAACTTATTTATTTCTTCCTTAATTTCATTATTTACCCAGTAGTCATTTAGGAGCAGGTTATTCAGTTTCCATGTACATATGCAGTTTGGAGTGAGTTCTCATTTGATTGCACTGTGGTCAAAGAGACTGTTTGTTATGATTTCTGTTCTTTTGCATTTGCTGAGGAGTGTTTCACTTCCAATTCTGTGGTCAATTTTAGAATAATTACAATGTTGCACTGAGAAGAAAGTATATTCTGTTGATTCGGAGTGGAGATTTCTGTAGGTGTCTGTTGGGTCTGCTTGGTTCATAGCTGAGTTCAAGTCCTGGATATCCTTGTTAATTTTCTGTCTCAATGATCTGTCTAATATTGACAGGGGGGTGTTAATGTCTCCCACTATTATTGTGTGGGAGTATATGTCTCTTTGAAGGTCTCTAAGAACTTGCTTTATGAATCTAGGTGCTCCTGTAATGGGTGCCTGTATATTTAAGATAGTTAGCTCTTTTTGGTTGCACTGATCCCCTTACCATTATGTAATGCCCTTCTTTGTCTCTTTTGCTCTTTGTTAGTTTAAAGTCTGTTTTACCAGAGACTAGGATTACAACCCCAGCTTTTTTTTTTTTTTTTTTTTTTTTTTTTTTGCTTTCCATTTGCTTAGTAAGTATTCCTCCATCCCTTTATTTTGAGCCTATGTGTGTCTTCACATGTAAGATGAGTCTCCTGGATACAGCACACTGATCCTTCTTGACTCTTTATCCAATTTCCCAATCTGTCTTTTAATTGGAGCATTTAACCTATTTACATTTAAGGTTAATATTGTTATATGTGAATTTGATCACGTAATTATGATGCTAGCTGGTTATTTTGCTCATTATTTGATGCAGTTTCTTCATAGTTTTGATTGTTTTTACAATTTGGTATGTTTTTGCAGTGGCTGGTACTGGTTTTTCCTTTCCATATTTAGTGCTTCCTTCAGGAGCTCTTATAAGGCAAGCTTGGTGGTGACAAAATCTCTCAGCATTAGCTTGTCTGTAAAGGAGTTTATTTCTCCTTCACTTATAAAACTTAGTTTTTTTGTATATGAAATTCTGGTTTGAAAATTCTTTTCTCTAAGAATTATGAATACTGGTCCCCAATCTCTTCTGGCTTGTAGGGTTTCCGCCAAGAGGGCCGCTGTGATTTTGTTGGGCTTCCCTTTGTGTGTAACCAGTCTTTCTTTATGGCTGCCCTTAACAGTTTTCCCTTCATTTTAACCTTGGCGAATGTGCTGATTATGTGCCTTGGGGTTGCTCTTCTTGAGGAGTATCTTTGTGGCATTCTCTGTATTACCTGAATTTGTATGTTGGCCTATCTTTCTAAGTTGGGGAAGTTCTTCTGGATAATATTTTAAAGTGTGTTTTCCAACTTACTTCCATTCTGCCCATCACTTTCAGGTACGTCAATCAAATGCAGGTTTGGTCTTTTCACATTATTCCATATTTCTTGGAGGCCTTGTTCATTTATTTTCATTCTTTTTTCTCTAATCTTGTCTTTGCACTTTATTTCATTAAGCTGATCTTCAATCTCTGATATACTTTCACTTGATCAATTCAGCTATTGATACTTGTTTATTCTTCACAAAGTTCTTGTGCTGTGTTTTTCAGCTCCATTGGGTCATTTATGTTCTTCTCAAAACTGATTATTTTAGTTAGGAATTCCCTTAACCTTTTTTCAAGGTTCTTAGCTTCTTTGCATTGGATTAGAACATACTTCTTTAGCTCAGAGGAGTTTTTTATTACCCACCTTCTGAAGAATACTTCTGTCAAATCATCAAACTCATTCTCTGTTCAGTTTTGTTCTCTGGTTGGCAAGGAGTTGTGATCCTTTGGAGGAGAAGAGGTGTTCTGGTTTTTTTGAATTTTCAGCCTTTTTGCACTGGTTGTTTTCTCATCTTCATGGATTCATCTGCATTCGTCTTTGATGTTGGTGACCTTTGGATGGTGTTTTTGTGTGGACATCCTTGTTGTTGCTTTTGAGGCTATTGCTTTCTGTTTGTTAATTTTCCTTCTACCAGTCAGGCCCTTCTGCTGCAGGTCTGCTGGAGTTTGCTGGAGGTCCACTCCAGACCCTCTTTGTCTGGGTATTACCAGCAGATGCTACAGAACAGCAAAGACTGATGGCTGTTCCTTCCTCTGGAAGCTTCGTCCCAGAGGGGCACCCACTAGATGCCAGCCAGAGCTCTCCTGTATGAGGTGTCTGTCGACCCCTCTTGGGAGGTGTCTCCCAGTCAAGAGGCATGGGGATCAGGGGCCCAGTTGAGAAGGCAGTGTGTCTTTTAGCAGAGCTCAAGCCACTGTGCTGGAAGACCCACTGCTCTCTTGAGAGCTGGCAGGCAGGAATATTTAAGTCTGCTGAAGCTGTGTCCACAGCTGCCCCTTCTGCCAGGTGCTCTGTCCCAGGGAGATGGGAGTTTTATCTATAAGCCCCTCAATGGCGCTGCTGCCTTTCTTTCATAGATGCCCTGCCTAGAGAGGAGGAATCTAGAGAAGCAGTCTGGCTATAGCAGCTTTGCTGAGCTGTGGTGGGCTCTACCCAGTTTGAACTTCCTGCGGCTTTGTTTACCCTGTGAGAGAAAACCCACCTACTCAAGCTTAGGAATGGCAGACGCCCCTCCCCCCACCAGGCTGCAGTGTCCCTGGTCGACTTCAGACTGCTCTGCTGATAGTGAGAATTTAAGCCAGTAGAACTTAGCTTGCTGGGCTCTGTGGGGGTGGGATCCACTGATCTAGACCGCTTGACTACCTGGCTTCAGCCCCTTTTCCAGGGGAGTGAATGGTTCTGTATTGCTGGCTTTCCAGGCACCACTGGGGCATGAAAAAACAAAAAACAAAAAACTCCAGCAACTAGCTCCATGTCTGCCCAAATGGCTACACAGTTTTGTGCTTGAAACCCAGGGCCCTGGTGGTGTAAATATCTGAGGGAATCTCCTGGTCTGTGAGTTGTGAAGACCATGGGAAAAGCCTACTATCTGGGCTGGAATCCACCATTCCTCATGGCATGGTCCCTCACAGCTTCTGTTGGTTAAATGAGGGAGTTCCCCAACCCCTTGCACTTTCCTGGTGAGGCAATATCCCACTGTACCCCAGCTCACCCTCGGTGGGCTGTACTCATTGTCTAACCAGTCCCATTGAAATGAGCTGGGTACCTCAGTTGGAAATGCAGAAATCACCCACCTCTGCATTGATCTTACTGGGAGCTGCAGACTGGAGCTGTTCCTATTCAGCCATCTTGCCAGCCACACCTAATTAAATAATTTCTGTTGATCTAGTTTCCAGGCTTCTCTTTTATCTCCTCTGATTTGAAATATGCTATTGAACCCATCTTGTGAATCTTTCATTATAGTTATACTTTTAAGCTCTAAATTAGACTTTGGTTTTGCTTTGTACTTTCCATTTATCTATTGAGATTCTCTATGTATACAGTCATAACCAACTCATTTCCTTTTTTATTTTTGAACAGTTTCTTTTGCTTCTTTGCAAATATTTGTAATGTACACTTTGAAGTTTCCTGCTGTAGTTACCTGAATCATTAGCAGATTTTTAAGAATAAGCAATTTTCTATTAGCTGCCTGCTTTTGGTTAATCTTAAGACCATGCTTAGTTACTTTTGTCAGCTTTTTCCAATTTTATTCTGTTTTTTTTGTGAAGAGGATTTGCTGCCCTCTTCATGCCACAGTAACAGAAGTTTTGATATATTTCTTATTTGTTAATATAACTCATAATTTACTCTATGTTTGATTTGACTCCATTTTTTGTTTTTAATTTTTTTCAGGCATCACCCAAACCAAAATAGGTTTAGAGAGGTTCCAAGACTTTTTTCTGGTTCAACTAGGCACTTTAGTCTACCTTATAAACCTAAAAGAAAAAAAATAAAGGAAGATCCTTATCTATAGTCTTGATTACTAAACAGTGGCATTTACTATAGCAGCAGTCCCCAACCTTCCTGGCACCAGAAACTAGTTTCATGGAAGACAATTTTTCCATGGACCAGGGTTGGGGGATAGTTACAGGATGATTCAAGGACATTATGTTTACTGTGCTCTTTATTTCTATTATTATTACATTGTAATATATAATGAAATAATTATACAACTCACCATAATGTAGAATCAGTGAGAGCCCAGAGCTTGTTTTCTTGCAACTAGATGGTCTCATCTAGGGGTGATTGGAGAGAGTGACAGATCATCAGGAATTAGATTCTCATAAGGAGGGCACAACCTAGATCCTTCACATGTGCAGTTTACAATAGGATTCATGCTCCTATAAGAATCTAATACTGCCACTGATCTGACAGAAGGGAGAGCTTAGGTGGTAATGCACTTGATGGGGAGCAGCTCACTCACCACTTACCTTCTGCTGTGTGGCCCAGTTCCTAACAGGCCATGGACTGGTACTGGTCTGTGGCCTGGGGACTGGGGACCCCTGGGCTACAAAATAACAATATGTAACAATATCAGTCCTCTAGCATTTTATCTATAAAAGTGGCTGAGTCTTTTCATTGCACTCAGAAACTATATTTATATAATGAAGACTCAGAGTTATTTATCCCACTCTGTCATGGTAGTACTATAAGTATTAAGTAATAAATGATTGAAAATGACATTGCTAAATATAAACTGTTAGGAGAAGCAGTCAGTAATTTATGAAACAGTGCTTATACATCAAGAATGCTCATTTCACATTATACCTATTTTAAAAGTGACCACATAATTGGACGTACATCACTCCCCAGCAATTGCATAGCAGTTCACAGGTTTAAATAAAATATTGGTTGGCTGCTTATTTGTTATTTTCATCCCCTATTCTTTCCTGTCTCAATTGTTAAGCACAATTATTGGCATAAAAGAGGTTTTTAATACCCATTTTTAGACTGCATTCTAGCCTGGGCAATAAAACAAGAATCCCATTCTCTCTCCCTCTTTCTCGTCCTCTTTCTTTCTCTCATTCCTTTTTTCTTTCTTTTGCTGTTTCTTTCTCCTTTTCTCTCTTTTTCAAAAAAAAAAAAAAAGACACTGCTCTAAATAATTTGTATCATCTTTCTATTTGTAATTCTGAATTCAGAAAGTACTTAATATTTGCTGAATGAACAGAGATTCCATTTAGAATAACTTCTCATCAATTAGCCATTTTCCCTTGTGACATCCATGTGTTCCTCCTTGATAATGACATTTCTTTCATTCTAATTCCACTAGCCTGTAATTCTATTCACTATATCTCCAGCAGCAGACACATGGCCTGGCACAGAGGAGATACTAGGAAAAGGTTTATTAAATAGGCACAGAACTCTGCATTCTACCAACCCCTGTCACTGACGGCTCTGTGAGTTCCTTACAGTCCTGGAACACCTAAAATCACATCCATCCACCTCTCTCCACCACCTCCCTAATCCAAGCTACCATTGTCCCTCACTCAGAGAGTGCCTGCTCCTCAATCCATTCTCCATTCAACAGCAGTATTCGTTTCAAAATGCCAATCTAATCACATCACCACCCATGTCAGCCTCTGAGTGGTTTCCCATATGGTTCTCAGAAAACCAAAATTCTTCCTAGGACCTATAAAGTCTGCATGGTCTGACCCCTGGGAATCCCTTTAGCTTGTTTAATACTATGGTTCCCAAAAAGCTCTGTTCCCCTTTCGGACCCTGAAATTGGAGGCTCTCTCCAGATAGAAAACTCTTCTCTCTCCATTTTGTCAAATCTTTTTTCTGATCTCAGCTCACTATTCACCTCCTCAGTAAAGGTTCCTTGACCCAGGGTTAGGTCACGTCTCCTGTGACAAACTCTGGGGTGCCTTGTACCTTTCCGTTTCAATTATCACCACTGGAGTTTTGAATGTTTGATTGAGGCCTGTCACCGTCACGAGACTTGAGTCCTCTTGTATTCCCAGCACACATCAGACGCTTAGTAAATATTTATTTAATACAAGTATGATATCCATTTTGTAAACGAGAAACAAAGGCTCAGTTTGGGAAAAGACCTTGCTGGAAGTCACGCAGAGAGTAGGGCAAAGCCAGGTTCAGTGCAGTAAGGGTCTACGGCCCCCAGGCTCTAAAGTTTAAAAAACAAACAAACAAACAAAAAAACAAAACGCTAAGTAACCCCGAGTGTCCCGGGAAGCCCTGGTGACGGCTTCTCAGGAAGGGCCTCCAGAGACACCAGAGTCTCACAGGCAGAGAACCAGCCGGGCCTAGTTCAAGTCACTCTGCGATTCCAAGCCGAGAAGAGGGGCGGCCCGGCCACACACACACACCACACACACCACAGACACACAGACACACACACACACACACACACACACACACACACGGAATCAGGAGAGGAAAAAGAGGCCAAGCCGAATGGAGGGGCGGCCCGGCCCCCCTCCCGCACACACCCACTCCCCCCGCTCCCTCCCTCACACACACACGGAATCAGGAGAGGAAAAAGAGGCCAGGAGGCCACACTCACCGCCTCGCCCCGCTTTCCGGTACCGCGGAAACGCACCGGAAGTTCTCCTGTTTGGCGCCTGACTGGAGCAACGGAGAGAGCGGTCCGGCGGAGCCCTGGGTCGCGGGAAGAATGGCCCGTACCTGCAGGTTCCGCCGGATCAAATGTTGCCTTTTGCTATTAGTGTCTCGTTTTAGCTTCTGAATTGTCAACAACTTTGACGAACCTATGCATTTTATATCCCCATCCAGAAACACAGCCACCAGCCATCTTACTTTGGGCTCAAGCAGTCATGGTGAGTAAAGCACCTCCAAGGCCATGGCTATCCAGTAGCAGCCAGTCAGGCGCTCGGTCACAGTCTTTGTCAGCCAATCTCTATGCCGGTCACAGTGTCTCAGCTTCCAGTCACACTCAGCCCTCGGGGAGAGCCTCAGAAACCCAGCCACCAGCCCAGAGAACCAGTGTCAGCCGCTGCGGCTGCAGCAGCACCAGGCATTACCTCAGTCCTTCTGCCCGCAATCACCCAGTGTCCTTTCTGCAGGCCAAGTCCGGCATCTCAGTCAGGCTATCAACGCATGAGGGAAAGAATCTGCCTGTCTTGTTCTGCACTGTTTCCCTGGAACCTAGCACAAAGCCAGGCACAAAAGCTCAGCTCAGTACATATATTATGCATTTAGTGAATAATGACGATACTGCGGGTCTAACTCTGCACTATTAATCAGGGTTCCACCAAAGATGCAGAGCCAGTAGGAGATCTATATTAAGTGATTTATTGCAAAGAATTGGCTTAGGTGAAGCCAGGTGCGGTGGCTCACGCCTGTAATCCCAACACTTTGGGATGCCAAGGCAGGGGGATCATGAGGTCAGGAGTTTGAGACCAGGCTGGCCAGCATGGTGAAACCGCGTATCTACTAAAAATACAAAAGTTAGCTGGGCATGGTGGTGTGTGCCTATAATCCCAGCTACTAGGGAGGCTGAGGCAGGAGAATCACTTGAACCCAGGAGGCAGAGGTAGCAATGAGCCGAGATTACCCCACTGTACTCCAGCCTGGTGACAGAGCAAGACTCCATCTGAGGAAAAAAAAAAAAAAAAAAAAATTGGCTTATGTGACTTTAGGGCAGGCCACTTGTGTATTTCTAATCCTTACACTAGCCTAGTAAGTAGGTATGTATATTCCCAGTTTGCAGAAGAGAAAACTGAGGTTCAAAGAGATGTTACATAGCCAGAGAATGGCAGAGCTAGAATGCAAACCAAGGCCTATCTGTTCTTATCTCTGTGCTGCTGCTCCTTAGCTTGTCTGTCACATTTCCTCAGTGACAGCTGGACACACCAATCTGTCTCAGTCAAAATTTATCTCTTAGTGGGTTGCAGACTAGACAGGGCCCTGCAGTCATGGTTAATCACAATGAGCTGCTGCAGGATTAACCAGAGACAGCCTCCATCAGTCACAGTCATGCTTATCAATCTCAGCCTGTCCTGTCAAGTTTCATTTCCTGCATGAAGAAGCTCAGCTCCCTCTCCACCCATCCCCAACTCCCAGTCTTCAGCGCTGAGCTCTGTGGTCTGGTCTCAAAGTCCCCAGTTTCAGCTGGGCTCACCATCTTCTTAGAGACTCCAGGGCACTGAACACTGGGTGTAGAAGCTGTAGATGGTGACCTAGGAGTCCCATCTTGTGGGTTACATGTCCATTTAGATCAGAATGGCTCAACCTCGGCACTATTGACATTTGGGGCCAGATAAGTCTTTGTTGCAGGTGGCTGTCCTGTGCATTGTGGGATGTTTAGCAGCAGCCCTGGCCTCTACCCACTAGGCGTTAGTAGCACCCCTGAGTTGTGACGGCCATTGTGAAATGTCCCTGGGGTGGCAGAGGGTTGGGGGGAAAGGAGGAGGGATCACTCCCCCACCCTCAACCCATTTGAAAAACAATGATCTGGGTGAACTTACCTTTGATTATTCCCTGAAAGCAGAGAGGATGGCCCCTTATGGGAGGCAGAAATATAGATCAGGGTGTACGGGGCCTGAAAAATCATATGGAGACCCATTGTTTGTAAACCAAGTCCTATTCCAGAGCCCTAGGGATAACAGATTGCTAAAGGAGACCGACAGAGAAAATTCGGGGAAGGATTCATGATGTTCCTCACAGCAATTGCCTCTGACAAGAGACAGAAAGCTGGAGAAGGCTGAAGAATCACTTTTCACTGCATAATCTATCATTTAATGAATTACCTTTCCAAAGAAAAGAAGTATTTAGTATTTGAAAGTATAAGGAAATGCTCAAGATATATATATTTTAAAGTATTTGCAATGGTATGTACAAGATGACTTCAACTCTGGAAAAATACATACACATGGAAAAGACTCGCTGGGGAGATTCGCAGCAATAAAGCAAAGTGGCCTGAGATGAGTTGCTTGGTGGAATAAAAGGAAAGTGTGGTGTGTGCACTTTAGGTGGTCTAAGGGATGAGTTTAGGTTTTACGTGCATGATGGCTTTTTAGTATTTTTGCATTTATTTTATGAAGACCTCCTTTCTTGGCAAATGACATAGCTTTTGTGGAAGCAATATAGTTTCCTTTTTAAATACAGTTGCTTTTAAAGTGAGTCAATTTAGTTATTTTATTATTTTTTTGAGGCAGAATCTCTCTCTGTCACCCAGGCTGGAGTGCAGTGGCACCATCTTGGCACGCTGCAACCTCTGTCTTCTGGGTTCAAGTGATTTCCCCGCCTCAGCTGAACCTCCCGAGTAGCTGGGACTGCAGGTGGGCACCACCACACCTGGCTTTTTTTTTTTTTTTTAAATATATTTTTAGTAGAGACAGGGTTTCACTATGTTGGTCAGGCTGGTCTTGAACTCCTAACCTCAGGTGATCTGCCTGCCTTGGCCTCCCAAAGTGCTGGGATTACAGGCGTGAGCCATAGCACTCGGCCTGAGTCAATTTAAATAAAAATAAGTGAATAATGGGACAGGTGGTGTGAGGATATGGGAACATATACAGAGGTTTTGGGCAAAGGCTGAAGTTGAGGACTGTTGTATTTTCTTTTCCACTAGACTCTAATGTAGAAGGGTTACAGGAAGAGAGACCTCAATGTAGGTACTCTTCTTTCAGGAAGAGGAGGGACCATGCTGTTTCTCTGCTCAGCAAGCCCCTACGCATCCTGGAGCCCAAATGCTTGCTGTCTCCCTCTCCTAGAACGTGCACCTGAGTTCTTTATCTTTGTTGATTGGTCCTTCTCTTCATTCAGCTCACAGATCGTCTCCTCAGGGAGGCCTCACCTGGCCACCGTATTTAAAGTGGTCTTCTTCAGTGACTCTCCTTCTCTTTTCCCTGTGTATTTCCTTCCTAGTGTTGATCACTCTGTAACTGACAGCCTGTGTTGGCATCTGTTTCCTCCACTAGCCTGTGAGTTCCTGGAGGGCAGGGACTTTCGTCTTGTGTTGTGCGTGGAGAGTCACCAAGGCCTGGACCACCCTGAGCTCCAATTATCTGTTGAATAAACATGTTCTAAGTTGGGATGTCTCCACTTCAGTTTTAGCCCTTCCCACAATGCCAGCTTGTACCCAGAGAGAGAGAGAGAGAGAGAGAGAGACAGAGAATGAGAGAGAGAGAGAGAGAGAGGAGAGAGGAGAGGTGCCAAGGAAGTATGGTTCGGCATCAAACACATTTATTTCACTTTTATTGAGTATACAAGAACAGAGAGCACACGCATACAGCACGGAGCACTGAGGTGGGGGAGCATGGGGACGAGAGAGGAGAGAAGGGTGTGAGTAAAAAGGAACAGGACAGCATCGCAATTGGTTGTTAAGGTGCTTTTGAAAAAAAAAAAAAGTATTTTGAGTGATGTTGCTCATGCAATTTCAGGCCAGTCTTGGAATGTGCTTGTAGGATTCAAAAACTGAAACAGGTCCTGGCACTTCCTATACCCTCGGATGGAAAAGATTCAGAGAAAACAAAATAAGAGAAAATGAAGACCCGTGAGATGGCAGAGTAGAAAAAGACCCTGGAGAGCATCTGGTTCTCTCTGCTTATTTTGCAAGTCAGGAAACTGAGGCCCAAGAGGGGGAACGGGGATAGCCTGATGTCACATGGTGAGCTAGGAGCTGAGCCAGGATGGTCATGCAGAACTCCCGACCACCCTCCAGGACTTTTTCCACTATCCTACATGGTCTCCTGGGTGGAGAGGCGGCACAGAGGATGAGAAACAAAAAAGAGAAAAGTAGGTTGAAGACAGACAAGACAAACGTCTCTATTCTCTACAAAGAGGAGGATGGGGAGGAAACAGTGCCCTAGATTCTAGCTTTGCAAGTCCCCTCCTCCCTAGTGGCACTGCCTGCGTCTCCATAGAAGGAAGGTCAGAGCATCCATAGGATGGCGATCTCCCAAAACCCAGGTGGCCCACAAGCTAAGCCTAGTCACCTCATCCCTGCCCTGAAGCCAGGTGCACAGTTCAGAACAAGGATCCTCCCTCTGAGGTATGTCCAGTGTGCTCAGGACTCCTGGTTCCTGCAAAGATGAGTTCCTGGACCAAAGTTGGCCCAAAAAGGATGGAGCCACCCTCAGCTCTTGACCCAGAGAGAGAGAGTTCTCAAGTTAAGAAGGGCAGGAAGAAGGTTCTGTGGCTTTCCCACCAGGACTTCAGAAAGAACCCAGTGCATGGAAAGTGTGCTGCTGCGCTCAGGAGGGTTGGAGTGGGCCCACCAGCCCACATCACGGGGAATGCAGCTGATTCTGCTGCCCCACTGAACTTCCCACTTGCCCAGAGAAGCAAATGCTCTTCTGATTTCCTGCCCTGCTTCAGGCCAGTACCAGCTAAGCAGCTAAGGTGCATGTCATCACTGACAAGCCAGCCAAGGGGCACATCTGGGCCACCTGGGAGTATCCCTGGGCAATGCCCAATAGGTTGGCGAGAGTGGGGAGATGCTCTCAGATGGGCCAGCCACAGTTGAAATATAAAGCTGGATCGGGTGGCTTCTCAGGCTCCGCCCTCCCCTCCCACCTTCTCCTTCAGCCTGAGATAGTCCCTAGCACAAGCAGGTATCAGTAAATACTTGTGGAATAACCATTAACTGCGTGAGAAGGAGGCCTGGGAGGTAAATGGAACTGAGAAATTAGCAGTGCAGTGGGACATTTTCCCTCATCAAGGAGCACTTGCTGAGCTCAGAGAAGTAGCTTGTGACAGGCAGGCTTGAGGAAGCCCACATACGGCAGAGGGCGATGCCAAGCTTGCGACGGGAGCTTCTTGAAGGGCTCCTGTGGTCTTGGGGCAATGTCTGGGCACAAGCCCAGAGCTCAGATGTTGACTGAGAGGGAGGTCTCTAAAGCCAAGGTCTGATGCAGAGCTGGAGCCTTTGAGCAGCATCGCCTGTCTCGCTCAGCTTTGTCCCGGGAGAGGGGAGCCCTTTGCAAATGCAGTTTTGGATCTCAGGGTCTGCCCCATGCAGCCTCCTTACCATGGCTACTTTGGCCCCAGAAGAAGAAATGATTCAGAACAAATGATTCAGAGGGCGTAGAGGAAAAGACTGAGCCGAGAATTTTCAGACAGGTTAAAGCCACCATCTTCTACTATGGCTGGGAGCACCACCTCTCTTTGGATATATATGGAGTTGGTTATTACAATGGGGTCAGGGAAGGGCAGGATGTGGAACAAAATGAAACAAAACAAAAAAAGAGAGAGAGAGAGAAAGAGAAGACTGAAAACCAAGGCAACCCCCAAAGGGAGGTAGGAGGACTAAGCCAGGAACCTCTACTGTGGGAACTTCAGCAGCAGAGTCCCAAACTGGGGACCCCGTGTCTGAGCACAGACCAGGCCCTGACTGCTACTACCTGGGGGGCAGGGAGAAGGCATCTCGGACTGGCATTTTGGGGCATCTGTGTTGCGTCTTTCTTGCCAAACCTCCACCTCTCCATTAGGGGGCCCCGCCCCTCCCCACCAATCAACCAATTACAAACACCACGCACAGTATTACTACACTGAACCCATCAGCCCCTACTGTGAGCCAAGCCACACCCAGAGTCCAGGTCTCTTTAGCTGGGCCAGTTCAGTGAGATCTAGGAACCTCAGGATACATCAATCACAGTCAGATAATTATAATGTTAGAATGTCAGCTTCATACTTACCAGCACTGTTTATTTTAATATTTGTTTCCTGTTATATGTAATATACATAACTTAAAAGCACATCCGTACAAATCTCCTACAAGCTGCACCTTCATCATGAGAAACCATAAACACACAATGTCTACTTCCCTTCCTGTGGCTTCGTTTTCTGTACTTGCTTTCTTTTCTTTTTCTCATTTCAAAGGAGAGTCATCTGCAGTGGCCCTCAGCAGGACCAGGACACAGAGGGTGAGGCATATGGGGTGGGGAAAGGGGGAGGAGGAAGCCAAGACAGAAAATGACAGCAAGACATTGAGAGTTGAGGGTGAGGGGAGGCGGGAGAGAGGAAGGTGGATTTTGCAGCCCAGTGTCAAGATCCAGAAAGAATCCAGTGTTCCTCCTCTTTCTTTCCAAGTGGGGAATTTTCTTTCTTTTTTTCTCAGAAAATGGTTGGCTGTGCGTGTCTTGCTGCTGCAACTTCTCTTGCTTTGCCACGCGAGTGTTTTCCTTTGCATTTGAGTGGGCGACAGAGATGCTGGAGAAGAACAAATGGAATCGCTCATCTGCTAACTGCAATGTGCAGAACCAGGGTGGGAGGGACTTCTGCAATCATTGTGGTCTGGCTTGCTTTTGTTATTTGGCAGGGGGAAAGGGGTGAGCAAGGGATTATGGTTATTATAATTTTTTTTCCTGAAAAAAAAAAAATCCACCAGTTTTTCAATTTGTCTGCAAAGGAAATGTAGGTGTTCAGATGTCGGCCAACTGCTCTGCCAGCCCCAGCAGCAATGCAAGGACGTGGTGTTTCCTGTATATATATCTATATCTCTATATATCTATATATATATGCTTTTCCCTTCCCAGTCTCTCGTCAGTGACAGTACGTCGCAGCTGGGACGTCGGTGTTGCGTCGGAGAATCCAGAATGAAGGCCCCTTCTTAATGGTTCTCTGGCTTGGGTTGGACCAGAAATGCCAGGATCTCTTCACAGAGGTCAGGATTCCTGGAAGCCAGAGGTATGGGGTAGAAAGAGGGGTAAAGGAAGGAAGAGGACAAGAAACGTTAGTAACTTCTGTCACTTGTTTTTAAATACATGGCAAGAGGTTGTTTTTGCTACTCTTTACCATATGCCCTTTACTGTGACTCAGCAAGGTAGGGTGACTTGCACCTGTAATCCCAGCTACTTGGGAGGCTGAGGTGGGAGGATCTCTTGAGATGAGAATTTGAGGCTGTAATGTGTAATGATCATGTCTGTGAATAGCCATTGCACTCCAAGGCCACACAGCATGCATGTGGCAGCAGAAAACTGAACCCACATCTGTCGGACTCCAGAGCCCATGTGTGTTTGCTTGCTTGTTTCCAGGGAGGTGATAATCTTTTACTTTGCCCTAAAAATGTGTTAAATGTCCTTTAACACTGAGAAGCTAAGATCATCATCATTTCACTTTTTCTTCCTTTTATCAGTTCTAAGAAATGTTTAGTCATGATTGCAGATGTTCATTTTTCATTTGTTTTTCCTTTTTGTTGTCTGTGGGTCTGCTGTATCCTGGAGATTAAACCACAGACAGCCATGTTTAAATAAAGAAATGGAGCCTGGCTTCCAGGTTTGGCTCCAAAACTCAGTGTTTAAGGGAGCAGGCTCTGAATCAGACTCCCTGAGTTCAAATCCCACTCTATCGGCCTGCCAGCTCTGTAATCTTGGGTGAGTTTCTTAACTTCCTTTACTTTAAAATTTTTTTTAAGAGATGAGTCTTACTATGTTGCTCAGGCTGGAGTGCAGTGGCTATCCACAGGCATACTCACTGCACATTACCACTTCGAATTACTGGCCTCAAGTGATCCTTCTGCCTCAGTCTCCCAAGTAGCTGGGATTACAAGTGCACACCACAGTGCCTGGCAAGTTTCTTAACTTATTTAAGCCTCAATTGCTTCCTCTGTAAAATGGGTCCTGCCTCCTATTATAGGGAGGAATCAAAGCAAGGGCCATATAGTAAGTGCTGAATAACTACTGGCTGTTCTTATCATTACGATGGTTGCTGTTGTTAATTTAACCACACACTACTCTGATCTCCTTGGGGGCAAGGGCTGTCTTTTGACTCTTGTCTTTTCAGTGTCCAACACTGTGCCTGGCACATAGCAACTACTCAAAACCATTTAACACATGAAATATCATTTCTGTTGCTTGCATACAGTCAAGTGCTAATGGAATAGCAGAAAATGGATCTTTCTTGGCTCATTTGACAGATAGGAAAACTGAGACCCAGAGACTTCACTGGCTTAGCAAGTTGGCAAAACCAAGACTAGAGCCCAAGTTTCCTATTTTGGAACAGGTCCATTTTTTACCGTTCAATTTTGGAAGGTTAGGAAGCACTAGGAAGCTGGGCAAGTGCTGCCCTCTTGTGGGCAGTGTTCGGGAGACAGGCCCTCTTGGAAGGAGGGGAGCCAGTGGTAGTGGATGGAGCAGAAACCAGATGTCTGACCTGGGAGGTTGCAGACAGAGAAGGGAAAAGGTTCTGTGTGAGATGAGTGACTTTCTACACTCATAGCAAGACCTTCAAGAAGGAAGAACTTTAAGAAGGAAGATGAAGAGTCAACTGAAGCAGGGACAGATGTTTTGGAGAATTCAGGGAGGGAAGAGAAGATGAAGACCAACCACATGAACACCCTCATGGAGACAGAGCATCAGGCACTAGGCTGGAGGTGGACAATTATGGTCTGACTTTCTCAGCATGCTCTTCAACCCCTAAACATGGAAAAACCTCAGAGGGACAAGGAAGCAGGTTCACCTTGCTGAACACCTTCTGTAGGCAAGACATGATCCAGTACATCACAGGTGTTGTTTAGTTATTACAGCAACTCCAGTTTATAAATTAATGACATTTTACAGATGAGGAAACTGAGGTCAGAGAGGTTTCTCTGGGCACACAGCTACCGAGGTATTTTCAGCTCCAAAGCCAGCCTTCCTTCCTTCCTTCCTTCCATCCTTCCTCCCTCCCTCTCCCTCTCTTTTTCTCTCTCTCCTCCCTCCCTCTCCCTCTTTTTCTCTTTCTCTCTTCCCTCCCCCTCCCTCCCTCCCTCTTTCGTTTCTTTTCTTTTCTTTCTTTTTCTTTCTCTTTCTCTCTTGAGACAGGGTCTTGCTCTACTGCCAGGCTGGAGTGCAGTGGCGCGATTGTAGTTCATTGCACCCTTGACCTCCTGGACTCAAGCAATCCTGCTTCAACTTCCCAAGTAGCTGGGACTACAGGTGCCAGTCACCACACCCGTTAATCTTTTAAATTTTTTTATAGAAACGAAGGTCTCATTATGATGGCCAGGCTGGTCTTGAAACCCTGGGCTCAAGTAATCCTTCCGCCTTGGCCTCCCAAAGTGCTGGGATTACAAGTGTGAGCCATTGTGCCTGGCCACTAGTCAAAATTGAGTAGTATTCTTTCTACTCAATTTTACTACATCCTAACTGGGCATTGGGGTTTTTATTTTTTTCCTTACAGTGACAGGCTGCACTTTAGGTTTGTGCACGAATTAATGAAGTGGGTGTCCTATAATTCAATGTAATCATTATTCTGGGTATGTGGGATGTCTTCGTAACCTCATAGACACTTCAGAAGTACCAGAGACATCTAAACAATATAGTGCTATGATTTCTTCTTCTTGATTTATTACAGCACAGCATGGTCCCTGCATGCAGCATTTTGTTAGCCTACTTTAAGTAGTAATAGTCATCATAATGAACTTTTATTAAGCACTTACTATGTGCCAGGCACTGTGCTATCTACCATGTTGCATGGATGATCTTGGTAGCCCTATGAGACAAATGTTACGAAAGATGAGTGTGGGTGACCCCTGTAATCCCAGCACTTTGGGAGGCCAAAGAGGGTGGATCACCTGAGGTTAGGAGTTTGAGACCAGGCTGGCCAACATGGTGAAACCCCGTCTCTACTTAAAATACAAAAACAGTAGCCAGGCATGGTGGCATGCACCTGTAATCCCAGATACTCAGGAGGCTGAGGCAGGAGAATTGCTTGAACCCAGGAGGCAGAGACTGCAGTGAGCCGAGATCACACCATTGCACTTCAGCCTGGGGGACAAGAGCAAGACTTCATCTCAAAAAAAGAAACAAAGAAAAATGAGTGTGGCGAGAAGGTTAAAACCATCAGGTTTTTGAGTCTAACAGGTTGGGTTTCACTCGCTAATCAATAGGTCATGTTCACAGCTTCATGACTGTGAGCAAGCCACTTAACATCTCTGAGCCTCAGTTTCCTCATTTGTAAAATGAATGAGCAGGTAACAGTACTTGTGTTGAGTGCATGGCCTGGTGCCTGGCACAGCATAAGCTTTCCATAAATTATGGCAATTGTCATTACTGTGATGATCACTGCCATTTGGCTGATGAGGAAACACAGGCTGAAAAGGTTAAATGATTTGCTAAAGGTCACACAGCTAATAAACGGCAGGGCTTGAGACTCTGCAGGATTACAGAGCTCTTCTTTGGGGTACCACGAGGCATCTATTCATGAAGCCAATGTTTCCAGGCACTTTAAAAAGGAGTCTTCTAATTCAGAAGGAACCTCTTCCAGAATGAGTGAGTCCGACTGTATTACGAGTCAGACGTGGGTTCTACTTGACCATAACTACCAGTAAAGCATGTGGGCAGAAAAAGCAAGGGAGAGAAACTGCTGGCCTGCCAGGGCAACATAAACAAGGTGACCTTTATAGAACAACCTAGAAGACACAGAGATGCTGCATGGTGGTGCGTGGGGCAATGGCAGCAAAGAAAGAATGAAAGAGAGGCAAGGAGGAGGGAATGAAACAGCAAAGGGAGCAGCAAGGTGGGCAGATGTGAAAGACTGCAGGGTGGCGGGGCAGGCAGGATGTGGAGGCCGGGAGGAGAGCTCTGAATGGCTAGGGAAATGGGAAGGCGGGAGCCTGGGGGCCTGGTTCTGAATGCCTTGGGAAAGATGAGGAGGCATAAGAGAGGGGATGGAGAAGAGATGAGAAACACACAACAGATACCCCAGGAAAGCAAATAGCCAGAGGACTATAATTGGAAGGGGGATGGCTCCACCTCTTCATTTTATAAATGATGAAACCGAGTCCCCACATGGGAAGAAACGAACCCATGGTCACACATCAGTCAGCGGAATAGCTTTCGAGCCAGGTCTCTGGATTCCCAGTACAGAGTTCTTGGCAGCAGTGGCTCCTACAGCTGGCTGCATGGGGACTCCCTAAGGACCAAGGTATAAATGAAGATTCCCAGGCAATACAGATCCCAGGTCCTAGGCCAGTCTTTCTAAATCAGACTTTCTGAGAGGGTTCCCTAGTGCATGGCTTTTAAACAGGCTTCCTCAGGTGATACATCCAGCTCAGCAAGTGGCCTACAGTTTACCACTCTGAGATTTGGGGGGAATGAAGCAAGAATTGTTGGAAAACTGAGGGAATAGGGATGACAATCACTTGTATGAAAGTCTGATGAAGGCTGGGAGGTAGGCTCCACCCATGGCCAACCTACACTTCTAGACCAGTGCTGTCCAATAGAAATAGAATGTGAACTACATATGGAATTTAAAATTTTCCTAGATAGGTCCAGGCGCGGTGGCTCACACCTGTAATCCCAGCACTTTAGGAGGCTGAGTTGGGCAGATCACTTGAGGTCAGGAATTCAAGACCAGCCTGGCAAACATGGTGAAACCCCGTCTCTACTAAAAATACAAAAAATTAGTTGGATGTGGTGGCACAAGCCTATAGTCCCAGCTGCTTCAGAAGCTGAAGCACAAGAATCACTTGAACCCAGGAGGTAGAGGCTGGAGTGAGCCAAAATTGTGCCACTGCACTCCAGCCTGGGTGACAGAGTGAGAGTCCATTCCCCCTAAAAAATTGTTTTTCCTAGATAATAGATTTTCTAGATAACATTTCCTAAATTTTCTATTTTTCTGAAAATCTCTAGATAAATGGAAAATTTTAATTTCACAATTAAAGTTCTCAATTTTAGTTTACATTAAAAATGATTTAAAAAGAAACAGGTGAAATTAATTTAATTTAATTTTATTTTTGAGATGGAGTCTCACTCTGTTGCCCAGGCTGGACTGCAATGGCACCATCTTGGCCCACTGCAACCTCTGCCTCCTGGGTTCAAGCAATTCGCCTGCCTCAGCCTCTCCAGTAGCTGGGATTACAGGCACCCACCACCATGCCCCGCTAATTTTGTATTTTAGTAGAGACAGGGTTTTACCATGTTGGTCAGGTTGGTCTCCAGTTCCTGACCTCAGGTGATCCACCTGCCTCGGCCTCCTAAAGTGCTGGGTTTACAGGCATGAGTCACCATACCATGCCAGGTGAAATTAATTTTGATAGTACATTTTACCTAACCTGATATCATATAACCTGATAGTACATTTTACCTAACCTGATATCATATCCCTTATCATATAAATATTTACCCAATGTAAAAAGTATTGAGATTATTTACATTCTTTTTTTCTCTTTTGATTTTTTGAGACTGAGTCTCTCTCTGTCACCCTGGCTGGAGTGTAGTGTCGCAATCTCAGCTCACTGCAACCTCCACCTCCCAGGTTCAAGCGATTCTCCTGCCTCAGCCTCTGGAGTAGCTGGGACTACACACGTGTGCCACCACATCCAGCTAATTTTTTGTATTTTAAGTAGAGACGGGGCTTCACTGTGTTAGCCAGGATGGTCTCGATCTCGTGACCTCGTGATCTGCCCGCCTTGGCCTCCAAAAGTGCTGGGATTACAGGCATGAGCCACCACCTAGCCTTACATTCCTTTTTTCATATTAAATCTTGAAAATCCTGCACATATTTCACCCTTAAAGCACATCTCATTTCACACTAGCCAATTTCAAGTGCTCAATAGCCACATGCAGCTAGCAACTATCATCCCAGACAGCACAGAAGGAACTCTTCCATCACTGCAGAAAGTTCAACTGAACAGCCCTAGCCCAGACCAGAGGTTAGCAGCCTTTCAAAGCGGCAGGAAAATGTTTCAGTGCTTTTTCTTCTGACATTAAGGGGTCTTGTAATCAAAGGAAGAGAAACATTCTTGTATCTTTCTAGAAAAGACTTGTTTTACTCATTCAAGGAAAAGGGCAAAAAGGAGACTAGCTCTTATATTTGTGGGGTCTTTGAGATGGATTTTCTTTCATTGTGGTAGAACCCACGAAATATGTGAAATGGCTGAGCGCAGTGGCTCACACCTGTAATCCCAGCACTTTGGGAGGCTGAGGTGGGCAAATCACCTGAGGTTGGGAGTTCAAGACCAGCCTGACCAACATGGAGAAACCCCATCTCTATTAAAAATATAAAAAATTAGCCAGGCGTGGCATGCCTGTAATCCCAGCTACTTGGGAGGCTGAGGCAGGAGAATTGTTTGAACCCAGGAGGTGGAGGTTTCGGTGAGCCAAGATTGCGCCATTATATTCTAGTCTGGGCAACAAGAGCAAAACTCCATCTCAAAAAAAAAAAAAATGTATGAAGTGCACAACTCTTAAGTGTGAGAAGAATTATACAAATGTGTTTATATGTATACACCCATGTAACCCACTCAGCTGAAAATGTGACATTTCCAGCAGCCCAGAAGTTTCCTCTGTGGCTCTTCCCTCTTCCTTGTGAATATCACATCCGAGAAGTAACATTATTCTGATTTTCAAGATTGTTGATTAGTTTTGCCTGCTTTTGGACTTCCTATGAATGTAATCATACAGTTCATACTTTCTGTGCCTGGCTTATTTCACTCAACTCAATGTCTATGGGATTTTGTTTTATAGAGCTAATAAAATTTGGTAAATTTCCAGAGGACCTGGAAGAACACCCCCCCTAATTTAGGCTGCTAAAAGCCCTGCCTGCCCCAGTGTCATCTTATTTCTCTTATTCATCAAGGCATTGATGGCCCACAATGAAAGAAGAGAATATTAGGGTCCCTAAGATTTTGGCCCCTGGAGGTCTCAGAAGTCAAGAATTTGCAATCATGCTGGGCGCGGTGGCTCACACCTGTAATCCCAGCATTTTGGGAGGCTGAGGCAGGCAGATCACTTGAGAACAGGAGTTTGAGACCAGCCTGGGCAACAAGGTAAAACCCCATCTCTACTGAAAATATAAAAATTAACCAGGTGTGATGGCGCACACCTGTAGTATCAGCTACTCGGGAGGCTGAGGCACAAGAATCACTTGAACCCAGTGGGTAGAGGTTGCAGTGAGTCAAGGTTGCGCCACTGCACTCCAGCCTGGGTGACAGAGCAAGACTCCATCTCAAAAACTGAAAAAAAAAAAATGCAACCAAGCAAGACAGAAGGGATCAAGGGCTCTGGTCATCATGTGCCCTTAACAACAATCAGTGACTTATGATAGAGAGAGACTCAGGGCCAAGAATGTGGCACTGAGCCTAGTAGGACTTTTTCTGACTTCCGGTTTATAGGTAATAGCCAGTGAGAAAATGAGGGCCTCCAACTGTCCCATCTCAAAATCCACCGTTGATCCTCTCTCCATCTCATCTCCTTCCCTTTAAAAAATTGTTGAAACCACTTCTGGATTTATTTTTCTAGATCTGGAGCCTGAAACCCCAAAGAAACCAATGAACCAGTCTTCCTTCTTTTCCCCACTGACTTGTGTCTTGGAGAGATGCCTCTCTCCTTTGAGCAGCAAATCAGGAAGGCTGGTGGGGGGTGGGTGAAAGCTGCACTGGGGGTCAAGCCACTGGATTCTCAAATGGAAATGGCCCTCAGAGGATCTTGCTACTGCTCCCTCCTCTCTCTCTCATGGTTGCTGGGCATGAAGAGCCTTACCTGTGGCTTCTTGTCCCTCTCCTCTGGGGACGGGTCTGTTTCTCTGTATACGACAGCTTTGGTTACCAGCATATCAGGATGCTGCAGTTTGGCCTCCTTGATGGCCAAAGCCAGGGCCTGGTGGGAAAGAACAGCAAAAGATGGAACCATGAAATATCTAAGATGAGAGAGACTGTGGAGAACAATAAGCCCTCTAGTGCATAGCTGGGGAAACTGAGGCCCAGGGAGGGGCAAAGTCAAACAATTAAAGGGAGAGACTAGAGCTCGGGTCTTCTGGCTCCTACTGGCTCCCATTCAATGCCCCTTCCTTGGGGGTTTCTTATCTGAACAGGGTCAGCAAGAAATGGACACCTTCTCTGCCCATGAGGGCAGCCATCCATGGATAACCTGACATGGAAAGGACTGAGCACTGGGCAGTGCCACTGGGAAGAAAGATCCCTACCCCCATACCTGGTCTTGATCGACATCTTCGTCCCCAGTAATGATGATTCGCTTCTCGATCCTTGTCTCAGAAAACCCTCCTTTCACAGTCTGCAAAAGGAGAGGGAGGTAAGGTCACTCTTGGGTCCTACTGGGGCAACAGCTTCAAGAGGGGACCTACCCAAAGCATCTCTCAAGGGCAGTGCTGAGAACCAGCAGTTACCTTCTCTCCTGACTTCCTCAGACTTTTTCTTTTATGGGTTTGGACTTTTGAACTGCAGATTTTGCCTGGTTGCCACCACTCCCCCAAACTATCAAACCTCCCCATCTAGGTCTTCCAAGCCCAGCTCCATTGCTGCCTCCCGGACCCTGGTTGGCAATGCTTCTGCCTTCCTGCTTTGGTACTCCTGAGCCCTGAGTCTGTCTCTCTCACAGTTCTGGACCTCTCTGCCTGGTGCTGACCTTATGTGTGTCTGTGGCCTTGTTCACCTCACCAAGCTGCCAGCTCCTGAAGGCAGGGCCTGTATTTTGTTCATCTCTGTACCCCCTCCTCCCCGACTCCCTCACCCAGTCTAACCAGGGCAGTGCTGAATGCAGATTTATTGAATGAACACATGAATGAAATGTGAATGGTGACAAGGTTCTGCCTTAAACGACTTCAAACAATAGTACAAGAGAAAATTATATCAATGATACTTATGACCTCCGCTGTTTTTTGAAGGTATGGGGTTTGGGCAAGTATAGAAGTAGTAGCTGAGGCAGGATCTAATTGTTTGGCATGTTAAAGCAGGGTGGTATCTGTGGGGTATCCCAGCTGGAGTCAGGAGTAGACAGAAAGAAGAGGGGGCTCCCAGTTGGCAGGGACTTTGGGAAGAAGAGTTTCCTGAGCTGTCTGCTGTGGGCATGGGATGTAAAGCCTCCCATAAAGCTTTCAGAGAAGTCAACATTGCTCAGTAATGCTTTTGCTGAGAGTGGGTTCTTTGTGGAGTATGTGAGGAAGTGCTGAGTCCTGCAGAGGCACCGGCAGAGCCCAGGACAGTCTATGCATGAAGGCCCAGTGCAACTGACCAGAATTCACCTCTGATGGCTCACCAGAGCCTCCAACTCAACCCGCCTCAACCTGGCTGCTCCAGACCTCCAGCCCTGGCTAGGTGCCCTCCTGCCTTCCTCCTGGCCACACAGGTGTGGATGCATCAGCTGGCCTGCCTCCCAGTGAGCCCTTGTCTTCATTGCTGGTTCACTCAGGAAGGCTTCCCTCCTTTGTCCCTGCCTCTTTCCGCCAGGGCTCTGACTCACACCCTGGTCCAGGCCCTCCCTACCAGGCCTGAGTTATTTATTATCTGTTTCTCTCCATACTTCTGCCTTTTCTTTCTCCCACCTATCTACATATCCCGGTGGACCTGCTATTCTTTCCTTAAACCTATTTTTACTGGGTTACTCTCCAGTCTAAAAACCTTCCTGGCTTTCCAATCTCCCCAAGGCCCAGATCCTCCAGAGTCAAATATGTCCTGGTATTTGTGTTATTTGCTCTATATTCCACCTACCTGCCTCCAGTGCAACCTAATTTTCCAGTTATACCCCCTACATGTGCTTCTCACGTCCCATAAACAGGCCTCACTTACGGCTACATCCAGTAGTCCCGGCACAGAGGCCAATACAAATAAAGTTGACCCTCATTGACATCTGCTCAACGAACAAACAAATAAGCAAACACGGTTTCTGCTTCCCGCTTCTGCTTTGCTTAGAACACCTGCACCTTTCTTCTCCTCCCTCAGGTGTCCTGCCTGGCTTTTTAAGACTCCACTCAGTCCCCATTTCTTCCAGGAGATGCTTCCTGACTGTTGCAGGGCCTCTCATAGCATCACCCCGTCTAGATTCCTCCAGCACTTTCCATCTACAAGGCACACATGCCATGGTTCACAGTTACTTCAAAGAGAAGAGTATTGTGCCTCCAGCCTGGCTGTCCACGCCATAAGGGAAGGGCCCATGCCTAGAACAATATGTGGCACAGGACAAAGCACACAGCATTCCAGAAACTGGCAAACACTACAGGCTTTCTCTGTCCACTTTACATATGGCAACGCCAAAGCAGAACAACAGTCATAACCTCGCCTGCAGCCCGGCTGGGGCCATGGGGTGCCCTGCTGCTACTCACTTTGGTGACATGGGTGGTGGTGGAGGTTGAGAGGGTTTCCGCAGTGGCGCCGTAGGTGCTGGTGAGGACATCTTTCCCGATGATCTGCAGAATATAACCACCCCCCACCCAGGGTGTCAGGTAAGGACACTGGGCTCTGAAGGGGTGGGGGCGGGGTGGGATAAAGGGCCCCATGAAGGTGACGTTTCGAAGCTTTGAACCATTAAGAATTCAAGAATACTGGAATCTTCAGAAACGTATATCCAAATCTCAGATTCCTAGATGCTAAGATTCCTGAGGCCCAGAATCCTAACAATACCCTAGAATTTAAGAATCCTGGCATCATGGAAGAATGACCAAAGGGATCCAAGGTGGAAACAGAACCCTCCTGATGCCCCATCCTGTCACAGTCAGGTGCACACTCTCTGCAGAGCTAAACAATGAGAACCACAGACTTGAAGAATGCAAGAGCTGGAAGAGACCTCACAGTGATGGACTCACAGAGTTACCGGGCAGGCCCCAGCAGAGGCAGCTCCAGATTCCAAGCCTCTGGCCTCCTAGTCCATTGCTCTTCCTGGTTAGTAGGGAGAGCAGATGCAAAAGAACCATCAGAGGCACAACCAAGGTGAGGGCCGCTTCACCCTCACATGCTGCCAGTGCCCTGCGTACGTGTGCGGGTAGGGGGAAGAGGGCCACTCCTGAGATTCTAGCAGGCACCAGGGAGCCCTGTGGGCATCTGAAAAGGGTCCAATTTCCTGGCTCTGCACCTAGAAGTGTACCTTCTGGGCTCAACGCTGCACTTCCTGACAGCCATACATGGGTCCATGCCCATATGCTCAGTGTGAAGTCCCCTAGCCTGAGCTGGCCTTGCCCACTTACCGGAGAAAGAGAACGGATTTCCGTGGCCACCGTCTGTGGGCCTGGGATCATGGCAGCTGCCCCCTTCCCGGACTTGAGACTGCTCTCCTGGGGAAACAATAGTGCTCAGGTGGCCAGCTCTCAGACGGGTGGGCCCCCAGGATGGCCGGAGCACATGGCCACGTAGCTCTCATGACCACAAGGTTGAGTAGTCACAGCAGAATCAAAGGACTGAAGGCATCATTCAGTTCCACCTCCTCTCATTCATCCCTCGCTTGCTCAGGCACACACTTATTCACTCGCACACTCACTCATTCAACAAACATTTACAGAGAGTCTGGCGTTAACAGAGAGTCTGGCGTTAGGAACACTGTAGTGATCAAGACATGGCATTGTTCCCTGGAAGCACTAGCAGAGGAGTTGCCAGGTTCAAGCTCATGTCCCGCCCAGCCACCTTCGAGCCACGTGACTCCGGGCAGAGCCACTTCCTCTCTATGGGCCTCACAGATACATCTGTAAAAAGGAACCCCTGCCCCAATCCCACAGAGAACCTATGAAGCTAATGGAGTAGAAAAGGTTTTGCGAACCAAAATATATAGGATAAATATAGGGGCATAAGCTGGCTATTTCAAATGTAATAATAATGACTTTCTGAGTGTTTGCTATGTGGTAGGCTAGTTTCATAGGCACATCCTTGTGTTTCAAGGATGTTACATGCCTTACCTCATTTAATTCTCGTAACACCTGTAGGGCATTATTTTAAATATTCCTGATTTACAGATGAGAAACTGGAGGACGAGAGAAAGTTAAGTGTTCAGTCCCCAGCAAGTTAGTGGTAGAGATGGAACTTCACTCCATGTTGTCCAACTCCAAGTCCGACACGCTCTTTCTGCACGCCACTCTGCCCTTGCGACTCTTTCTCTTCAGACAGCTCTCCTGGCCCTACCTTAAATTCTAACCGCTAGAGCTTCCTGGAATTGTCCTCGGACTCACTGCCCCACATCTGGCCAGGGCCCAGCTGCCTGCTTCTACCTCCAACTTTCTGCACCATCTCAGGGCTCAGCCTTGTCTGTATAGAACTGTGTCCATTCTGCAGGTCCTCAGTGGCTTGACCTCTAGTTCTGGTCCGGTCATGGCACTAGATCTGGACCTCTGCCTACCAAGGGGTAGGTGAGGACAGAAACTCACTGACTTTCCCCCGCCCCTCCCACACCTGCCTGCAGCTGAGGCTGCCAGGAGCCTGGTTCCTTGGTACTGCACCCACAAGGCACATTCCAGATGCGCCTGCAGTCCCAGAATGTGGCCCAGCAGGAGGCCTTCCAAGGGCAGTGTCTGGGCTCAATGTTTCCTTTCCCCTGGCTTAGGCAAGAGCCACTAGCCCCTCTGAATCCTAGCATCATTCTGGGCCTTTTTCCCTTAAAGCCTCTTACTCTCTCATTGTTCTGTCTTTCCCAGGGCAAAGCCTCACCTCTACCTTCACACTGAAAACAGAGGCCACCACTAGGGACATCAGTCATTCAAAACAAGGCACCCTCTGCTCCTCCCTTCCTCTCCTGTATTCTTGGCCAGTCCTGTCACCTGCCTCCAGGAGGAGCAGTTCCTCTCCCTGACCAAGGCAAACTCAGCCCTCTGTTCCTCCACACTCAGGCTCTCCTCACTCGCCACCCTCTCTCTAGGTCGCCTCGGCTACTCAAGGGCTTCTGTTGCCTCATCAAGGTCAAAGTCCCCTATCCCTTCACCTGTAGGCCAGATCTTTCTTGGATCTTAGGCCTTTAAAACCAGTTGTGTCCTAGACATTTTCCCCTGGAAATGTCCCACAGCACCTCAGACTCATCTGATCTTGAATGTAATTCACTGCTTCCTCCACTTCCCAACACACGCTTGTCACTACAGAGCACCCTCCCCTAGTGCTCTTTTTATATCAGCAGTTCTCCAACTTCAGAGGCATCAGCTGGAGGGCTTGGAAAAACACTCACGGCTGGGCCCCACCCTAGAGTTTCTGAGTCAGTAGGTCTAAGGAAGAGCCCAAAGGATCTGCCTTGCTAACAGGTTCCTGGAACCACACTTTGAAAACCACTGGCTAGTGAACAGTGTCACGAGCTCATCTTTCCTCTTGTCCTGCGAACATTCTACCAACGACCAAATCCTGTGCTTTCTCCCCTCCTGGCATCCCTTAGCCCTGACCCCTTCTCTGCATCCACCTCCTTGCACTCCAGCCCCACCCCGGCCTGGGCACCGGCATCTAAGCTGGTTCCCTGCCTTCTCTCTCTGTCTTTCCCAGTGGCTTGTGGGCCCCAGAGCTCAGGGATATTCCCTTCTTCAAGCTGGATTCACAGAGCCTGCTACGGAACTGCACACATCATGGGTGTCCAATCAATATTTGTGGAAGGAAGGAGAGAGAGAGGAGGTAAGAATTTTTGGCTCCAGTCCCTCCTCCACACAGGTTGCTAGAATAATCTTTCTAAAACACAGAAACCCATATCTGATGACATCATGTTCCTAATGTAAAAACTTAAGTGATTCCCCATTTTCTGCAGGACAGAAGTTTGAACTTGGTATATGACATTTGAGGGCCTTCAAGCTCTGGCCTCGCCTTCCTTTCCAGCCTCCTCCCCTCCGCCACCTCCCACCCCCCTGGCTCCTCCTCCATGTGCTTGACATCTGGCTTTCCTGACCACTTGCCCTTCCCCCAATGCTAGGCTCCTTCCCTTCTGCCCTTTGCACTTGCTTTTCCCACTGTCTAGAATGCCTTCTCCTGGGACTGTACCCTAACTTATCCTTCAAGCATAGGTCACTCAAGTGTCCCTGCCTAGGGAAAGCCTTTCCTGGCTCCTCCTGGCACAGATGTCACCCCATAGCCGTCCTCCTGGTGGCCCCTAGGATAGCATTATTACACTGTCCCATGAAGGCAGGAAAGAAGTAACAGCAGCTCACATCTATAGACTACTTATTATGCGCCAGGCCCTGTTCTCAGGGCATTGCACAGGTTGCTTTGGTTCCCCCTCACATCAGCCCTTTGAGGTATGTGCTATTCCTGCTCTCTACCCTCACCCATTTTACAGAAGTGAAAACTGAGGCTTGGAGAGGTTCAGGTAACTTGCCCAAGGTCATCCAGCCAGGAAGTGGGACAGCTGGGCCTTGTTCTCCACTGTAAGCCTAGAACCTAAATACAGGGGCATAGCACATTAGAGGTGCTCATGGCAGTCATTTGAATGAATGAATCCCAGCAGGCAATATTGTTTCTTCAACTGTATCCCCAGTACCAGGCAGATAGTACAGACTAATAAATGTTTTTGGAACAAATGAATGGATGGATGGATGGAGATGAGTAAATGAATGGTGTAAGTACCTGCTTACCATACGAATGGATTTAAATTTAGCCCTACAAGCATCCCAATGACACGTGGTGAAGGACTGAGGGGAGAGGAGGAATTGAGTGACCAGGGAAAGCTGTGCAAGCTGGTAACTAGCTTGGGCTTATTGATCTTAAAGCTTCTGTGTATTTAAAACCTACCTGCTGGCTAGTCTAGATTGATGGAATTCCCTTCCTATGTATATGTTGGGGGGTTGGCAAGAAAGTGTATCTTGAAAACGACTTCTCAATGGCTCCAGATAGAGCTGGCTCCAGCATCCCTACCTTCCCTAGACCCAGCAGCAGCCACAACCGCAGCCCCAGCCCCACGAGGCTGAGGTTCACCATGGTCAGGATCAAGGGAGCAGAGCAGAGCGGCTGGGGTTGAAAGTGGGGCTCCTGGTGTCAGAGCGCCTGGGGATAACCTGGCACTACCACTTACTGATTGTGTGACCTTGGGTAAGTCGCTTTATCTCTCTGAACTTCAGTTTCCTCATCTGTAGAGGATGTGGAGGGAAGAGCACCCACTGAGATTATCCACTCAGGAGTCTCAGTACATTGCCTGGAACCACAGCCTGTGTGCTGACTACTATGTGTTCTGTTTAATCATGAAAGGAGCTAGTGTTGATGAGGTCTCTTAAGAACGAACTGCAAAATGGGGATTATTGCTTTTTTACAGATGAGGACACCTGAGGCCAAGGACCTTCCTTAATGGGTCAGACAGCAAATATGTAGCAGAATCATGAGGTCCCTCAACAGGCGGTCCCAAAAATCCTGTTTCCAACTTAGGGTCACCGCACACCATCTGCTGACCAAGGCGAGGATGTGGTCTAAGACACGAGAAAATGTGCAGCCACCAGAATGGGTCCACAGGAAGGACTCCAGCCTCACCTTCAGAGTGGAGGTGAGAAGAGCCAATGAAATCTCAATGCAAGATGAGATTAGTGGGTGCCAATAACCAAAGAGGACCATCCTCTCTCTCCCCACTGCCGTGGCTGAGATGGTCTAGATAACTGACTCTCAGGGATTCCACCACCCACATTATTTACTTTGGAAAACTGAGGCCTGACTGTATGTCCTTCAGCAACTAAAGCCCCAGACAATAAATGGCTGACTTATGTCCCACGCCTGAGGCAGCAAGAGCAGCTCACGGCTTCCCGAAGCAGCCAGGCGGTGTTAGCTTGTTCTCTGGCTGTTTGGCAGGACAAGGGGGCTGGTCAGAGAGGGAAGCCTCCTGGGTTCGACTTACCATGGTGGTCGATATGGTCTCCGTGGTGATGGAGGGAGTGGTTGTTATGAATTCCCTCCCCACTGAGGCACTCCCATCAACCTGCTAACCAGAGGAGGAGTCGTTAGAGCTGGGGAGAGCCAGGTACACCTGCAGCATCTGTCACCTGGGCTCATGGCCTCCCAGTTACAAAGCGACAGGCTGTGTGAGGGAACACCACTGGCAGGGGGCTGCACACAGACCAGCTCGCAGAGGGGCAACAGGCCCTCATTACATTCCAACCAACTTATGTGATAAAGAAAAAATAATCTCAGACTATCTGGCAAACTCTATCCAAATTTCAGTGCGTGTAATCTTTGACCTAGCAATCTCTGAGTACTGATTCTTTGGATATAACCTTTGAAAAGTTCGCCCAGAAGTATGAGCAAGGAAATTCACGGCAGCACTCATCATGAATCGCACAAGACAAAAAAAACCACGGGGCCCGCCAATGGGAGACAGAGAAATAAATTAGGATTTGCCTCCTAAGTGAGATGAGGATGAGTAGGGTGGGGCTATATATGCCAACAAGGAGTGATCTCCAAAACAATTACTAAGAAAAAAGGTAAGGTGTAGGAAAAGATCACCTCTGTGTAAACATTTTTTAAGTATATAGAGATGTAGCTATCTGTGTTGGAATCAGCTTCTATTTTTTTCTGGGTGGTATTATAAGAAAAATCTCATTTTGTTCTGCTTGAATTGTATAACTGTAAACTTTTTTTGTTGTTTTGTTTTTAGGTCAATAAGGGTTACTGGGCTGTGGGAACTAGGGCTATTTTTAGTTTCTTTATACTTTTCTGTATGAAAACACGACAGAAACGCGTGTTACTAAAACAAAACAGGACAGAGGGGGAAAGCAGCTTGCCCAAGGTCACACAGCTCATCAGAACTCAAGAGTCCTAACCTGTAGTAGGCGGCCTCATAAACTCCTACCATCATTATAAGAGTGGAAGAAAAAATTCTGGGAACAAAAGAACTGCTCATGTTGTATTGGTTTATGTCTTATTTCAGTTTTCTCTCTCTTTTTCCCTGTCACCTAAGCTGGAATGCAGTGGTGCAATCATAGCTCATAGCTCACTGCAGCCTCGACCTTCTGGACTCAGGTGATCCTCCTACATCAGCTTCCCGAGCAGCTGGGACTACAGGCATGGGCTACCATGCCCAGCTAATTTGTGTATTTTTTAGAGATGGGGTCTTGCTATATTGCCCAGGCTAGTCTTGTACTCCTGGACTCAAATGATCTGCTTGAGGCGATCTGCCCTGGCTTCACAAAGTGCTGGGATTACAAGTGTGAGCCACTGTGCCTGGTCTTATTTCAGTTCTTGAGACAAACGTTAGTCTCAGAGCAAAAAAGCTCCTAGCATTGTAGCTCTTCTGGCCAGGAAAAACCAAAAGGGCATCTATCAGACCCTCAATCTTAATTTCCTAGGTTTAAAAATCACAGAAGGAGTGTAGGGAATGCATTGGAAGTCGTGCACCTAGGCACGTCACCTCTGCATGGTGGCTTTCTCCAGGGTGGGCAGGATGCTTCCTGTTGTCAAGACACATGATTTTTGGTTTGTTTTCTTCCTTCACTTTGTTCATTTTGCTGATCTGATGTGGAACTTGCATGCATAAAAAATGACCCAAGGTGAGCTATTCTGACTGAAGCTAAATTGGGATCTCTCCCTCTTCTCTCCCAAGCAGCTCCTGGGATGCCTCAAGAAATCTCTCCAACTCCTCCAAGCAATGTGAGCACCAAGGTCCTAATCCACTAGCCAGTACAGTCCTCCCAATATGTCCTGGAGAAAGGGGTAGACAGGGTCATTCCCATTTTATGGATGGCTAAATGGAGGCTTTAAGAGGTATGGTCTTCCCAGGACAAGAACCTGTTTTACCTCTCGCCCCTCCCCAGAGCTCAGGGAGGACACAGGCAAAGAAAAGCATCAGGATTAAAATGGGAGTTCCATGGAAGATGAGATTAAAAGGATTGCCAAGGGGTTTGGCCACAGCAGTGGGGACCCTACCACTAAATGCCCAATACCCATGCTCAGTGTACATTGGAAGGCACAGGTTACCTGGGTGTTATCCATAGTGGAGACTCTGGTCTGCAGTACAGCCTCCGGCTCAATCTTCTTTCTAATGGCCAGACTGCTGACAGTCATAGTTTCCGTTTTCACAGGCTGTAGGGAAAGTAGGGAGAATGCTCTGTAAATGAAGCCCTGGCATGACCCTTGCTCATAGGCAGCTGCACTGTGGGATCTACAGATATCTCCTATCCCCACAGCTGGCCATGTTTCTGGAAGGGTACCCAGGTCAGGGTAAAAGATATGTGGTGTGATATCACAGACAGCCCACGAGGAGAGCCAGAACCACCAGAACCAGGCAGGCCTGCCCCACGCCCCTGTGCCACACATCCTCATGGTGGCTATATGCTGTTTTTTAGGCTACAATTAGAACATCTACTATTTCACTAACATACTTTATGCCAGGGCCCGGACTAACTGTTTTCCTTGTATATATCATGTCTGAATCCTGAATGACTTCAGTGGTGAGCTTACCACCTCTCAGCTACTTCAGCTGATCGCTTCTTTTTTTTTTTTTTTAAGACAGAGTCTCCCTCTGTCACCCAGGCTGGAGTGCAATGGTGCAATCTCGGCTCACTGTAACCTCTGCCTCCCAGGTTCAAGCAATTCTTCTGCCTCAGCCTCCCAGGTAGCTGGGTCTACAGGCCTGCACCACCACAGTGGGCTAACTTATGTATTTTTAGTAGAAACAGCATTTCACCATGTTGGCCAGGCTGGTCTCGAATTCCTGACCTCAAGTGATCCACCTGCCTCAGCCTCCCAAAGTGCTGGGATTACAGGCGTGAGCCACCTCGCCCAGCCTGGACTATTCTTTAGAGCAGCCACACATCTAGGAGGCCTACAGCATCCAGGCAGGAGAGGCCAATGATTGAAGAGGGTTTGTTGAGGACTGGGGTGAAGTAGAGAGCATGTGGGATCTATCTGGGTGTGGCCAACTGTGACTGTGACCTCTGAGTGTCTGACATTTTCTTTTTTTTTTTTTGAGATGGTGTCTCGCTCTGTTGCTCAGGCTGGAGTGCAACGGTGAGATCTCTCAGCTCGCTGCAACCTCCGCCTCCTGAGTTCAAGTGATTCTCCTGCTTCAGCCTCCAGAGCAGTGGGACTACAGGTGAGCATCATCATGCCCAGCTGATTTTTATATTTTTAATAGAGACAAGGTTTCACCGTGTTGGCCAGACTTGTCTTGAATTCCTGACCTCAGGTGATCCACCTGCCTCGGCCTCCCAAAGTGCTGGGGATTACAGCTGTGAGCCACTGTGCCCAGCCATTTTGTTTGTTTGTTTGTGTGTGTGTTTTGGAGACAAGGTCTAACTCTATTGCCCAGGATGGAGTGCAGTGGCATGACCTCACTGGAGCTTACTGTACCTCAAATTCCTGGGCTCAAGTGACCTTCCTGCCTTCCTCTCAGCTCCCAAGTAGCTGGGATTACAGGCACAAGCCACTGTGCCTGGCTGAAGGGGATTCTTATAGATGGTTGCAACCCTGTAACCTAGCCATTCATCCAGTTAATCATCTGTTAGTGCCTAGTATATGCCAGGCCTAGAGAAGCTGCCACCTGGTGGGAGAGCAGGCTCATCAGCCACTGACCTGACAGCTTTGGATAGTGCTGGAGCATAGGCATTACAGGGGAGGGGGGCCAATACTTCTGCCCAGGGTGGTCAGGAAATCCCCTGCTAGGAAACTGACATTTGAGCCTGGTCCTGGAACATGAGAGGTTTGTAAGGCACAGAGAGGGAGAAAAAAACCCTTCTGTTCAGAGACTACGGCATGAAGTGAGAGCTCAGAGGGGCTAAGCTCATATTTCAATGCCTGGAACGCTGGGGAAAGGAGAGTGTGGGAAGGAGGCTGGGTCTAGAAGAGATGAGGAGGCAAAGAAATGACATGGGCAGACGTGCCTTAGAGACATCCCTTTGCAGCTCTGCAGAGGAGGCCAAAGAGAGACCCAGAGTCTGGGCCTCCTCAATGACCATGTCTCCTGCCTTCCGGGAGCTTCCATTACCACCCTGAGACCCCAGGGCCAGATGAATTTAAACTGCTTCCCTTTACCCAGGAAGCCCAGACCCCAGAGAGATGAGCTGGGCCCCCGGATCAGGAAACACCATTCAACTTTCCGACCAGGCTGCAGGAGCCCCCGAGAATCCACAGACACATGCTCTCTGCATGTGTGCCATGCAACACAGGCTGGGTGGGGGCATCACGTAAGACTAGACGACCTGTCGTCGCTCAACCTCAGCAAGCGACAGGGTCACAGGGTTAAAACACCAAGGAGCGCGTGTTAGGGGTGAACCGAGATGGCAAACATGCGAGCACAGAACCATGCTGTTCTGCGGAGGGGCAGTCATGCAACACAAGACAGAGCTTCAGGCTGCAGGCTGGGTGCTCCGTCTTCTCACGGGTGGCCCAGGGCCCTCTGAGCATGCGGTGCCCGGTGGACCCAGCTCTTGAGGAAGCTCCACTGTACCTCAAACTGGGGCATATCTGGGGTGGAGCAGGCCCCTCGATCCGGGCTGTCCTCTATGCCCCCAGACTCATCATCCTGGCTGGGGGTCCCCTTGTTGAGATCCCGGGAGAACACCAGGCCCTCAGTGTCTGAGTCGCTTTTGTCCCGGTCGAGCTCAGGCAGGCTGCGGGAGAAGTCTTCGAAGGCGCTGCCGTGGTAGTCACCAATGACCGTGAAGTCCACCTCAGCCTCCAGGCTGGACGTAGAGCTGACCGTGATGCTGGAGCACTTGCGCTCAATGGCCAGGTGGTTGTCCTTCAGGAACACCGCGTCCCTCTCCTGGTCCTGGTCCTCATCGCCCATGTCATTCTCTGGGGCCCGGGGACGTGGTGGTTTGACTTTCTCCTCGGAGCCCTCCCTCAGCCCTGCTCTCTATGGCCAGGTAAAATCAAAAGGATAGGGATGTGGGGTGGGGAGAGAGAGAGAAAGAGAGAAATCAAGATGGTGAATGTCAGGAGAAGTCTCGGGGCTGTGTCGACATCCCGAATGGAAGAGCAGGCCAGAAAACGAAAAACACCCCCAGGAAATGTTCCTTGAAACCATAACAAGCTTAAAAAAAAAAATCAAAAACAACTCAAGAGTGGAGATGCCCCTTTCCGAGGGCCTCACACTGATGGCAAAAGCAAGTACAAAGCAAACGTCCTGCCAGTGAGTCCTGGACAGGAGGCTCCATCCAAGGGTGTTGAATCTGGGAGCTCACTGGAAGCGGCATTGTGCAAAAGGCAGGGATGGAAGCCTGGACCCCAGGCCCATCCGTGCAGGCGGGCGTTGAGAAACAGATACTAAGGAGAGACACCCAGGGATTCAGGAAGACCCAGGAAGGTAATGCAGAGAGGTTGGAGCTAAGAGCTTTGAGGAACAAAAGAGGAAGCCAACATATTTGTCAATTCCACTGAGTCTCCGTGGGAGGGGTCAGCATCGACTAGAGGGAGGAGCAATTCTGGGTCAGGCCTTTTGGGCAAGAGCTTCTTGGGAGCTGAGTGTTAAGCCGGCTCCACCCTGAGCACCATGAGTGCTCTGGGCAGGTCAGAGGCTCTGGTCCCATCAGTGAAATTGACAACAGCCGGCCAAGGCAGTGCCTGGGGGAACCAGCAACTCTTGTCTGACATACATACCTCTTAACTGGCCTGTCAGGGATTAAACACCACACACACGTTTGGCTGGTTCATGACATTCTTTTAAAAGACCAACCTGATACCCATGAAAGATTTTTAAAGAACGTGGCTTCTGGTTCTAGGGATTCAGTGGGCTTAGACATTCACTTGCTAAGCGAGCCTCCATTTAGCCAGTTTCTGGAAGGTTGAGAGGTGTGAGGGAGACATTCCAGACAAGCCAGAGTTGAGCAGCACAAGAGGCGCTGCCACAGCAGGTGGGAACCTAAGGTGGCGATGCATCCTGGCCAGGTGAAGGCGACCGGGTCATCAGGGCACAGAGGGACTGCAGAGACCTGAGAGCCTGAGGGGCTGGCGAATCTCAGGAGCCCCCCCTTCCCAGGGGTGTTGGCTGCTAAGTTGGTGGAGCGTTTCTCTTCCCTGACCGCATCTCCGGATTTGTTCTGGATTAAAGAAGACAGTTAGTCTTAAGGAGGCAGAAAGAAACTTGGCACTGGGACTGAGAGGGAACCAGAAGCGAAGGATAGAAATCTCTGGACTGTCAGCTTTCCCAAGGCAGGAGAACCAGGGATGGGAAAGGATGAAGAAAGATCGCTGGAGAAGCCAAGCAAGGTAGGCAGGAACCCAGCGGGTAGGAGCGGCAAGGCAAAGCAGGTGTGTCATTTGCTGGTGGTGGTGCCACCTTCTCCATGGGGGTTGTGTGACCCTCTGGGCACCAGGTCACACCGAAAGCTGAGGGTCTTTGTGGCCAAGCTAACATGGGCCAAGCAGAGAAGCCCATCATTCAGCCTGAGCTACACTCAGGCCTGTTTAGGGAAATGAACTCATAGGGATGGATAAGCAGCCTCTGATTGCAGTAATGACGAGGGGCCACTGAAACATGCTTCTAAGTGCTACAGAGCATGCGGCCAGCCCCCATGGGTGGGGAGCAGCAGTGGGGGTGGGGGCTCACGCGGCCAGTTACCCCAGTTCCAGTAGCTTCTGCCAGCGTGGTTTCACAGCCCGAATCGGGGGACACGGGCCCCAGTTCTGTGTGTGCTTCCTGGTGGGATGCAGAAGTGTCCTCCCCAACGTGCCTGGTAGCCAGAGGCATCACTGTGGCTTTGGGGCCGGCAAAGTCCCCTGGGGGCTGGAGCTGGACGAAGCCCAGGTCTGAGAGTATACTCCACTGCCACTCTGCAGGTCCCACAGGGGCCTCTGATGACAAGTCATTCGGAAGGGCCCTTGCATCACCCTGGCTCATTCGGTGTGTTTCAGCTCCATGGGTCTCAAATATACGAATTTTATTGGCCACTGAGGTCTTGCTAATATCTTCTAGGGAGCCCATACGAACTTTATTGGCCACTGAGGTCTTGCTAATATCTTCTAGGGAGCCCTCTTGGCCCCCGGCCTGGAAAGAGGTCCTCTCCCTTTGCTTCCCTGAAGGGAACACTAACCCCGGAGGTATGCGCCCCTCACCTTCTTCAGGGACTACTCTGGGCTTTCTGCTGGTGATGGGAGGTGGCCTGCGCTCACATCCTGTGTTAGGGGATACCACAAACCCTGCTTGGTCCTTGGGCTCTGGACTGGCTTTCGAAAGAGGGACATGTCTGAGAAAGGGCTCCCTGAGCTCCAAGGGCTCCCCTGACCCATGGAAGGCTGGGCTTTGAGAAGCTTCCTCCTGAGCTGCCAGGGCCTCCGAATGACTTGGGGAGGCCGGCAGGGGGATGATCACCTCCATGTGAAGAAATGCTGAGGCCTCGCCGTCCTTCAGCTCAGCCCTGCCTTTCTGGGTGGGAACCGCTCCCCTGTCTTTGGGTGGCAAGTTGCCTCTGTCTGGTTTGGCTGGCTTCCTGACATTTGGAGGGACAGCTCGAGGAAGGGCGCAGGCCTGGGGGTCGGGATGCATACCTCCTCCTCTCTGAGGAGGGCGGTTCTTCAGTTCCTCTGTGGGACTTTTCTCAGCCTTTCCCAGCAAATCTCCACTCACAGGGGCCTCCTCCTCGCAGGCTGTGCTGGCTGTTGGGTGGGTAAACGATCCTTCGACTCCCCACTGGGCATCTTCACAGTCTCCAGCAAATGTCTGTGCTGCAGTAGGTCCCTTCAGGTCACTAGGTCCTCCATGGTTCTTGGGGGTCCTTGCCCCTTCCTCTGGGGAAGCCACGTGGGCTTCGTCCTTGCTCCTGCTAGAAGTGGTGGCAGAACCTCTTAGGTCTGAGGAATTCAGTGATAGCCTGGGCTCACCTCCAGGAGGGGCATCCACGCACCCTTGTCTCTCCTCCAGGGGTGGAGGGAAGACTTGGTCTTCTGAGTCTTTTTCTTCATAGTTTAAATAGAAGCTCCTCTCTGCAAAGGAGGTATCAGTTTCGTCGTTCGACTCAGCTCTAGCTTCTGCATGGGCTGGATCCAATAGAAACGACTGGAGTCCTCCCTTGTTGGAGGCTGAAGAGAGGACGTCCACCTCTGCTGGCCTGGTCCCTGGAGCAGTGGGCCTCCCACAAGTGTGGGGCTCCTCCAGCCCCCTCCTCAGCTCTGTCGGGCCCTCCAACTGACCATCTGACATGCAGCGGTCCCTGATGGTTGCCTCTCTAATATCTGCACTAAGCTCAGAGCCCTCGAGGAGCTTTTCCACCAATGTGTGGCCCGAAGTCAGGGCAGCCCCTTCTGGGCCTTCCCTGATCCAGGGGACTTCCTCCCACACTGACTCAAAGTCTTCAGGACTTGCAATCATTCTTCCTTGTTGCTGGGTATTTGCTCTTCTGGTTCCCACCGTTTCTTCCATGGCCACTTCCACTTTGAACTTGTCCACCAGAACATCTACCTTGGAGAGTCTGCCGTCGGCAAGGATACCAGCAAGGCCTGCCTGCCTTTCTTCCTGCTGCGTGGTGGTCATTTTTAGGAGACTGAGATCTTCTGGCCTAGTATACTGTCTTTCTATAAATACCCAATGCTCTGAACCCTGTGTTTCAATTGGAGCAAGAAGAGTTAACATGAAATATCAGGCACCTGAAAAACAGGTGAGTTTTTCCCTTTGTAAGAGGGGACCAATCTACCATGGAAAGGTTTGACTCTGGGGCAGCACATCCCCAGAACTGGCTGGGGAGAGGAAGGCATAACAGTGCCAGCCATTCTCATCAAGGTCACTCTTCCTCATCAGTCACTTGATAAATTATTGACCAACTTTCCTCAACCACTGCCCCCAACTTAATAAAATGGGATGGGGTATTATGCCTTCCCCCATGTCAGCCATGAGGAAATGGAGATCCATGGATGGGCCAGGACTCTTCCTCTTCCTCTTTTTTTTTTTTTTTACTTTTGTATTTTTAGTAGAGACGGGGTTTTGCCATGTTGGCTAGGCTGGTCTCGAATTCCTGATCTCATGATCCTCCCTCGGCCTCCCAAAGTGCTGGGATTACAGGTGTGAGCCACCACACCCAGCCCCTCTTCCTCTTTTAATAACATAACTGCCACTGTCAGAGGGGGAGGTAGTTTCTGTCACATGACATCTTTAAATGTTAGAGCCGAAAGTACTCTTGATGTTATCTAGTCTCATCTCCTCATGGTGTAAATAAGGAAACAGGCCTGGAGAAGGTCAGTGACTTGCCCAAGGTCACTGTTAAGAGAAGGCAGAGTCAGGAAAAGAAAGCCTGATTTTTGAGGCTGGAGATCTTTTCTAACCTATTTCACAACCACAGGATATGGGTGCCAACTGTGATCTAACATCATTGAAGGGATGCATTAAGTTCCATAGGCCACAGCCTGAAATCCAACCTTTCTACAAGGGCTTCTGGGAAGAAAGTAGAGTAGTTGTGGAGATACCACATGGCCAGGTTAGTGCCAGGCACCACAATGGCTTAAACAGCTTGAATGTTGTGGGGTTCAATCTAAAAGAAACAAATACCAAGGCCCATTCTAATTCTAACAAAACCCATCAAAAGAGCAGAAAAAGACTGACCAGAATGCATCAAGGAAGAGAGAGAGCTAAAGATCCAAGCATCATCATGCATCAAAAGTACCAGAGGCCGGTATGGTGTCTTACGCCTGTAATCACAGCACTTTGGGAGGCCAAGGTGGCCAGATCACAAGGTCAAGAGACCGAGACCATCCTGGCCAACATGGTGAAACCCTGTCTCTACTAAAAAGCACAAAAAAATTAGCTGGTGTGGTGGCAGGCGCCTGTGATCCTAGCTACTTGGGAGGCTGAGGCAGGAGAATCATTTGAACCCAGGAGGCAGACGTAGCAGTGAGCCGAGATTGTGTCACTGCACTCCAGCCTGGCAACAGAGCGAGACTCCATCTCAAAAAACCAAACCAAAACAAAAAACCAAAAGCACCAGAGCGCAGCACTGTCAGGCCATCTCCCAACAGCTTCTACCTCCCCTAAGAGTTCATCAAACAATGCCTGGGAGGGGAGGATGGTCTTCTAGAATGGTTAGAAAAGCAGGAAGGTCACTGGGTTTTTCATCTTCTTGTAGCCACAGGATACTTCCCACAAAATTCTAATGGAAGTCTGGGATGTGACAGAAATACAGAGCTGCCCTGGTGAAGGTGGGGGTGTGGGCGGCCTTAGTGCCCTGAGATACCTCCCTCCTTTGAAATCATTGCCACAACTAGAGCCCCTCATGATGCAGATCTGGAAACTGAGAGACCTGGAGAAGCATCTTGCCCAAGGCCACACAGGGAGCAAGTGGAAAGGCAGGCCTCAAACTCAGTCTCTGATGCCAAGTTCTGTGAAGTGTGTCCTCTCCACCCTATCATAACCACCACCACAGGGAGATGTGCCCAAAACTGCTCCTGGCAGCAGGAGGGAGAAGGTTTATATGACCTTGGGCTCCTTTTCAGGTTATGACTTCATGAGGAGTCATTACATCCCACCCCACTGGGAGGAGTCTGTCAGATCCCTTAAGATCTGACAAATTTTGAAGGACCAAAACCCTCTGCTTGCCACTGCATTTTGGCAAAATCTCTCTGATTGCCAGGGAATCAGAACCCATTAAGATAATCTTGTCCATGGGAAAGTGAGATAAAAGGAAGCGGGAGGCCAGGCATAGTGGCTCACACCTGTAATCCCAGCACTTTGGGAGGCCGAGGTAGGCGGATCACAAGGTCAGGAGTTTGAGACCAGCCTGGCCAATATGGTGAAACCCTGTCTCTACTAAAAATACAAATATTAGCCCAGCGTGGTGGCATGTGCCTATAGTCCTAGCTACTCGGGGGGCTGAGGCAGGAGAATTGCTTGAACCCAAGAGGCAGAGGTTGCGGTGAGCTGAGATCATGCCACTGCACTCCAGCCCAGGCGAGAGAGTAAGACTCTGTCACAAAAAAAAAAAAAAAAAAAAAAAAGGAAGGGGTAGGTCTAAGAAAAGTCTGAGGTGGGTTTCTGAGTTTTTACTTCTGGTCATTAAGCCTTCAGGACCACAGCTCCCGATCCATCCCAAAAGAATGTGCTTTGAGAGCCCACAGAAGCCAGGTCCCTTTGCTCATCTCCTTGAGAAGTAGGTTCCTTCGGCTGCCTCCATTCCAGCTGTACTCACATCATCTCCCTGGCAATGATGGCCAAAGTTAATCAATAAGCCTCCTTCTGGAACATTCCTGCCCCAATTCTAACTAGCAACTAGGCTAGACAAGCAAGAGTGAGTGGGACAGGTGCTGGCAGAGAATGAAAAGACTGCAGGAAGAAAGGGGAATTGTGGTGATTGTTAGTTACTATGTAACAAGCAATGCCAGCCCTCTAAGTTATTAAATTTAATTCAAATGGCAACTTGTGAAGCATATATCGTCATCCTTATTTCAAAAGGGGAAACGGTATCCCAGAGGGGAGGGGCCATGCACAAAATCACAGACTGAGCAGCGGGGAGACAAAGTAAAATGTAGGATCCTGAAGAGGAAAAGAAGACTGAACAAAAAAGAGAAAAACTTCCACGGTGCGAAAGCACTGGTGGAGCTACACACCTGGCCCGAGGGGTTGGTGTGAAAGTCGTTCTAGCTCGATTCATAAGATGGGATATTGTTAGGGTAGACCCAGGTAGCCACTGCCCTGCAGCCATTCTTTCCTGAGCTAGGGGACCGTGGGTGCCTTGCTCGGAGCGCCTCCTGCCGTCATCTGGGGGAACTGCAGCAAGGGAAGCTATGCAACAGGGGTTGGGAGAAATCGAGCCAGTTCTGCTTATAGCTGTCTGCACCCGAGGCACAGACAGGAAACTCTCCAGCCCAGCAGTTCTCCTGACTACAGGCTGTTCAGGCTCCTCTTGGAGCTCTGGGTCGTATTTTGGGGCCTGCCTTTTTTTTTTTTTTTTTTTTTTTTTGAGAAGGAGTCAAAGAAGACACAGGAAGGAGATGGCTGAAATGTCATGCCCTAACTAGCCACTGCTAGACCTTATTCAGGCTTCTGAACAGAGGCAAGACCTTAAGGCAGAAGGCATTTGGATGCCATGACCCCTGATCCTAAGCTTAGAAGTCAGAGCCTGCCTCTAGAGTCACCTGCCTCACCAGGGCCTGAAGGAGGGAGAGCATTCCTGCCTCCCCTTCAAGGCCAAAGGCAATACGGGCTGTTCTGTCTTCCCAGAATGGTTGCAGTCCTGTCCCTCCTGAGAAACAATGGATAAGGGAGAGGCTGGCCCTTTATGGATCTCTGGGATGGGGACATTTCCTTATCACAGCATGGGCTACCCGTTGCTTCCATCTGCTTGGCAGAATCTGGTACATTCCCCTCACCCCAGAGAAAGTGTTTTCTTAAGACCACAGAGGGTGGTTCTGGGGGGCAGGAGGAAGGGGCACAGGTAGGTGAAGACAGTAACCTCAGGAGATGCTGCGAGGCTTTTCTGAGTGAACACTTCCAAGCCTGCGGCTGCTCCAGGCTCAGGTACCAAGTCCTGCTGAGAGATGTCCTGGGTCCTCTGGGACTGCAGGGGAGGCCCAGAGCCAGAGAAAAGGGAAAAAGGGAGGAAGGGAAGAAGGAGAGACAGAGACAGGAAAAGAGGGAGAGAGAAAAAGTAGGAGAGACACATACATACACACAAAGTCCATAAATAGCCCAGCTTTTTAAGTCCCACATCTTTAGGATTAGTGGATTAGGTCAGGGAGTAGCCACTCTGTGGGGTAAGATAGGGAGGGACTACCCTTCTGAGCCACTTGAGGGAGGGAGGCCCACAGTCAGCCCCAGGGCCCTTCTCCCATGGCCTGCCCACTCTCATTCAGAGACGCTGGGCCCATACCAATCAGATGATGGTTCCAGCTCTTCCCTGGATGTCTTTGGCTTAGGCTATGGTTCAAGCCTGTAGTACGGATTACATCCCCCTTTAAACATTCAAACTTGGGTTTGGCAAAAAAGTTCCCACTGTTTTCCCCTTGGCCCAGATGGGGCCCAACAATATGCAAGGAAGCTGCTAGGGATTCTGGATGATACAGGCATCTGCAGGATACTCCCCACAAGGCTGGTTTTTGGATCAGGGATTCTAGTCACCATCAGCAACAGCCCCATGACCGCCCAGCACCTTCCAGTTGAGAAAGTGCTTTTATATTCATTATTTCTACCTTCCCAACTACCCTATGGAATGACAATTCTGGTCCCCCTACAGATGGACTAGGCAATGAGGCTCAGAAAGGGAAGTTACTCACCCAAGGACCCAGTCAATCCTTGCCTATGACACCTCCCCGTCTCCCCAATCTTCAAAGGCCCCTAAATGCCAAGGGGGCCTGTAAGCCAGTTTCTGAATGGATGGTCCATAGCTCCAGGGTGAGCTCCTGAACCATAGTTCTTTCGGACAGTGTACTGTACTTCTTGGGGCTGGGGGAGGGGCTTGGGAGTTGAACAAATGCTACCTTTTATTGACTCATCTTCTAGCAGTTCTAGCTATCACCAGCAGGTGGGGCATACCCTACACCAGGCTACATTGAAACACTCCAGAGCTCTAGACCCCACTCCCCAGGGCTCATCCTCCCCTTCTCTTCTGGAGTCTCACTCTTTCAGTAGCCTCTGCATCTCACCTCCCCCATAGCCAGGCCAAGCCTGGCCAGCCCACATCAGGATTGATTAGAGGCCACGCTGAAGGGCAGGAGGGGGTGCTGTTCACTGGACCACTAGACCAGACCCCGCCATCCAGTCCAGGGTCTTGGTTGTGCCAGAGGCAAATAGAGGCCCTTCATGGACATAGAGGTCTGCCCTTCTTCCATGGCACCAGCCTTAAAGTCACCAATCAGGGAGCCATCACAGTAGCTCTCTCTGGACTCATGCCTTACTAGACAAAGCCCTCTGTTATCTGGCAGGTTCAGGCCATGAGTAGTACTGATCCAATCAAAGGATCTGCTAATTAGATCATGGCTGCATCAGCAATTTTCAAAGCATTAGAGGGCAGCACACACACAATTAACTCTCTACCTGGGTCTTTATATGATTTGGTCTTGCTCCGAGGCAGCTGTGATTTAATAGCAAATACAATAGCCTGGGTCACAAGAAAATCGGGTTCTGGCTCCTCTTCCATCAGCCATGACACTGAACAAGTCCTTCCTCTTTCTGGGTCTCAGTGGCCCTGTCTGCAAAATGAAGGTTCTGAGCAGGTTCCCAGGGTCTTTCCAACTTTTATTTTATTGAGAAAAAGAGATTTTATTTGTTAAAGAAAAGTCATCTGTGAATGCCTCTAGTTAAATTAGTACACTTGACTTTAACACTCTGGGTTGAAACATGCTTTCTTTATCCTGATTTGAAGTCAACCTCCTCTGTGGAAGAGTCTAGAACTCTCAAGTTTGAGGTATCCTGCTGGTCCCTCCTACGTGCGCTATCCATCCCCGTGAAGTAGGTGCTTTGATTATCTCTGCCCAACGCGTCTCAGAGACGTTAAGTAACAAGCCCAAAGCCATCCAGCTAGCAGGCAGCAGAATCAGAATTCGAACCCAGGCAGTGTAAGTCTACACCGCAATTGGGTTTGAGACCAGTAAACAACAGCTCTAGGGAGAAACACTTAAGTCTAAACTGGGGTAAATACCGCCAAGATTTAGCGAGGGCTAAAAATACTGACTTGAGAGTCTAAATGCAGGGCTTCCCCATATCTAACTTCATCTCTTTCTCAATCAAGAAAACACCCCACGCTTTCCACTAGGAAAGGCAGGTCATGAGGGATCCTTTTCTGAAGCCTCAGAAGCAGGTCTAATTTCTGGGAAGAGCCCATTCCTCTCCAGTGGGCTCTGAAGCCCCTTCCACAAGGAACCACCCCCGATTTGTGTTTTCACAATAAGCACAACAGAGTCTGGTTCTGGATGGAGCTATTAGGATTCTCAAAATGTGTGTGTGAAAAGCCCCTGCAGCACTTGTTCAAATGCCGGTGCCAGCACTGAATCCAAATACCCGATTCAGTAGGTCTGGGCTGGGGCCTTGAAACCTGCATTTCTAACAAGCACCCCTTCCCCATTATACTCTGGCTGATGGAAGGGGAGTACGCCAAGCTACCATGAGTCTTGAGTTTTTCATGTTTCAAGTTGGTCTCCAGGACCCAGATTTAGTGACTTAATCTCCCTCAGCTTCATCTACTACCCTCTCCATCCCCACCAGCCCCTAAGCAGCAATGCGGGAAGCATATTGATGTGGAGGATCAGTGTAAGTCAGTAGGTAGCAACCACCCCAGTGTCTCTTTACCCAAGGCTCCTATCCAGGGGTTCAGGATGACACCTACCTCATTGGCTTTCTCAGGGGTGCCTTTGGGGGAGGGGGAGGCGGGTGAGGAGGGCAGCCTGCGCTCCCGTTCCCAGTCTCGATCCCGGTGGATGAGTTTGCTGTTGGGCTCCTTCAGGGTCCTCTTGAGCTCATTGATGCTGGCCTGGTGCTTCAGCAAGACGTCCTCTGGCTTGTCTAAGAACTAGGGACAGATGGAGAGGATGGTGGTGTTAGGGGAACGGCTCCAAGTGGGGGATGCGGGGTGCAGGGATGATGGCGGCAGTCACCATCACCACCCTCCACCAGCAATGTGGTTCCCACTCTGGCCTGTGTCACCCCTCATGGCAGCCCCAGAGGCCAACCAGGGCAAAGACAACCACGCCAATAGGTGCACAGCCCAAGGCACAGAGCACTGAAGATGAAGAATGGGAGATGTCTAGTCAAGCCACCTTTGCTTCTTCCCTGCCTGGCTCCATAGCCTCTGAACACCCAACTCTACCCAAAGCCTACAGGTCTGGGTGAGTTCCCTTTGGTGCTACAAGCCCAGGCTTGGTCACAGAGGAGACTTCCCTCTGGTTACAACCACGGTAAAGCTGGCGGCAACTGCCAGAGAGCTGTAAGAACTCACTAACCCTGTTCACTGGGCTGCTCTGGCTTGTTCAGGGGCCTCCTAGATCCCTCCTGGATCCCACTGTCCACTTTCTGATCAGGACTGGGGCCACTGTATTTAATAGGATGTCCAGTCTGGGCCCCTCCCAGCCCAACATGCATAACTGCTCGGGCCCTGGGGAGGCCACAGTACAGATCTTTCTCAGGCCAGGGACATCCAGGAGAATGGCCAAGCTCCCACGCCAGGGAACAGGGGCAGGAACAGATTGTGTCCAGTCTTCTCTGCAATGGGCCACTACCTTCCCCAACCACCCCAGACCTTCCAGATACCTTTCAGTTACTGACTCACCAATAGCAGACAGGGTGAGATACAGCCAGATAAAGAAACTAGGATGCTGTGGAGTATTCAGGAAGATTAGGAGACTTAGAGACCAGGAAGAAGAGCAGTTAAGTCCCAAGGCTGGGCACAAGAATTGAGCCAGGTACAGCTGGCATTACAGGATTATAACTATATAGGGTAGTAGTGTTCCCCATTAAACTACCAAGTCTGGCTGAGCACGGTGGCTCACGCCTGTAATCCCAGCACTTTGGGAGGTCAAGGCGGGTGGATCACCTGAGGTTGGGAGTTCAAGACTAGCCTGACCAACATGGAGAAAACTCATCTCTACTAAAAATACAAAAAGTCAGCCAAGTGTGGTGGCAGATGCCTGTAATCCCAGCTATTCGGGAGGCTGAGGTAGGAGAATCGCTTGAAGCTGGGAGGCGGAGGTTGTGGTGAGCCAAGATTGCACCATTGCACTCCAGCCTGGGTAAAAAGAGTGAAACTCCAACTCAAAAAAAAAAAAAAAAAAATCAGCTACCAAGTCTGAGCTCAAGCCAGTGCAGCATGACAGAGTCATCTCCTTAGGTCAACGGAGGATGAGCTTTTTACAGGAGCTGGTGGCAGGGACCTGCAAAAGCTGTTTATCTGCCTACTTCTGGGGCAAAGTGGTGGCTGCCAGCCCAAGGACCTTTATCTGTAAGGCTGTTTAAAAATTCATGTTAACTCAATTCAGGATAAGAAATGGACAATCTCAGCTTACTAAAGTCTGATCAGGTGATTCTGGAAGAACCACTGGAAGGTAAGCTTACCCTTGGACAAAGCTAGAATCTTCCCCTGGGCTGATAACTGGTACCCAAGGATCCACTATGGTTGACTCCCAGTGTCCCTCAGGAAGGAAACCAACTCAGTGAAGGCCCTGCTTTCCCTCCAGACATGTCTGTTCCTCAGGCATATCTTGCCAAGCTGAGCTGCCTTTGGGACAACGGCTGTCTGAGAGGTCACACCTGATGGCATTTGCACGGGGAGGGGGTTTGGGCTGCAATGAGTAGTGAGTCCCAACCTGAGATATGGCTTGTTATCTTCCATCCCAAACCTGCCCCACAGCCTCTGTGGGTGTGTTGTGCTCCTGAAGACTATGGGGAACAGTGGGATCCCGGGATCCTTCAAGGTTAAGGGCATTGGAGAAATCTAGTCTGAATGCTTCGCTGTGCAGACAGGAAACTGGGGACTGAGGGGACTTTTCGAAGACCTTCAAAGAGTTGGGGGCAGAAATGGAGTTGAAACCCAGATCTCAGGACTCCAAGGCCAGGCTCTTCTTATGTCTCAGCCTCTAGCCCTTTCCTTTGGCAGCCCAAGAATAAACCCACTTCTCTTGCAGTTAAAGTTCAAATGAAGAGTTGGTGACTGTGTGACATTTGGGGGAAGCAACAAATGGGAAGGAGACGAGGAAAGGAGGAGAGAAGCAGGAGATTTTTGCCAGAGCCGAGCAGTGGTCGGTCCTGCCTGGGGAAGGTGTGGGACTGGAGTTGGGGCAGATACAGATAGATGTGCTCTGAGGTGCCTCCCTCCCCACCCCAATCCCCACTCCCACATCTGGTCACCAATAGATACAAAAAGAAGCTTGGAGTGAGGACACAGGGGACAAAGACGAGATGGAGGTGGGACCAAACAGTGCTGTGGGGGAGGAGATGAATCTAGGGGAGGCGTGGGTAGGGGAGATGAGCTAAATGAAAGTGCAGAATGGCCTGGAAGAGCTGATGGCACAAGAGGGATAGTCAGCAGGTGAGCTGCAAGTATGGAGGACCGGGCGAGCTGGAGAGAACTGAGGAAGGCAGGAGAGATGGTCGATCGGCCAGGTCTAAGAAGGGAGCTGGAGAGATGAGCTTAGGGGGTGGTAGAGTGGGGAGCAAGGGCGGCTGCAGAGGAGCAAGGCTGGGAAGCAGAGATGAAGTTGCAGCTGGGATGGTGCCAGGGAAGTGAGCCTGGGATGGACCTGTGGGATGGTGACAAATGGCTGGGGATGGGAACAGCTGGGTAGAAAGAGACAAGTCCCATGCAGTACCTCCTGCTTGTGTCTCGGCGTGGTTTCCTGCTCCGGCTAGTGGGATGTGGTAGGAGAGAAAGAAAGCAGCAGGGTCAGTAGAGCAGATGGATTAGAGATGCCACATTGGACTTGGTCCAGCAAGGAGCCCAGAGCACTCACACTCAACCAAGTGGAGGCCAGGGCAGCTGGGCGGACCACCAGCAGGGCAGTGAGGCACTCAGAAGGTGCAGCTGTGAAGCAGGGCGCTGCAGAGAAGGGAACTAGAGGCCAAGTGGGCAGAGCCACACTCGGCAGACAGGATGTGAGGATGGGGTTTCCTGTCTCTTGCTGTCAGAGGGAGCACGTTCAAGGCCCTGTGCTCACAAGGTAGATGGAAAGAAACCTGCTTAACAGCTTAATACAAGAGGAACCTGTGTGTGTGTATGTTTGCACATTTGCGTGCATGGATTTCAGGGTGAGGGGTGCATTCATCTGTTACTGAATGCATGTGAGGCTGAGGTCATGCACTCCCACACGAGCGTGTACACACAGACACTGGGAGTGTGTGTGTACCTGAGTGGGGTGTGGGGTAGAAGGAAGGGGACACACTTGTACCTCGCACTCAAGAGAGCTGTTGGTGACACCTGGTCATGCTCTGAGGGGGAAGAGAGTGGTGCAGATCCAATCCCAGTCAAAAGAACAAATTAGGAGTGTGCAAAATGAGAACTGAGTCCTCTAGGGGACACAGTGTCCCTCTGGAAAAGCAGGGCAAAGTCAGGGAGGGTACAGGGCGGGCAGCTTACCCACCCCCATACCCACCCCAACCCAGGGAGGGCCAGGTATTGAATATGACCTAAAGACAAGGCCCTGCCCACGGTGCACTCCATAGCAAGGGTGCGTGGCCACAGCTGAGGGCACATGAAGGCCAAGGCCAAGGCCAAGGCTAGACCTCAGGTCAGCCTCCTGATCCCCAGCGCAGAGGGTACAAGAAAGCCAGATTCCTACCTTTAGCTCCTTGATCTTGGTTGGGGTCCTGACTTCTCCCTCCTCGGCCTCTGACCGTCGCCCCCCAGACTCGCCATCCTCCTCCCGCTTGTCACCGTCAGGCCCTGCATCATGGTTCTCGCTGACCGAGGCTGGGCGGGAGAACTCTGCTGAAGTGGGTGGAGATGGCCAGGCAACCATGTGAGGCCCCTCCCGGAGAACGGACAGAGAACCAGCCCAGCCCTGCCCAACCATCCCTGGAGTGGAGCCAACTCCTCCACACCCCTCACCCATTGCCCAGAGTGGTGAAGTAGACTTCTGGTCACATGGCCAGGGAGTGGCAGATCTGCCTCTCAGCCCAGGACTCCTTCCTGGTTTCTACAGCACTAGAGTCTGGGTTCAAATCTCAACATCTCTTCTTGACTGTGTGACCTTGTGTAAGTTTAGGGTAAGGTAAACCTTACCTTGTGTAAGACTCTGGGGTCTTCATTTCCTCATCTAGAAACAGTGCCTGCTTTAGAAAGTGGAGGTGAGGAATGAACAAGCTAATGTATATAAGTGTTTATGGAAGAATGGCTGGCACAGAGGGAGTCTTCCATCAACAGTGGCCCATAAATGCTGCTGTTTTGGTTGTGGTGGCTGTGGTAGGAAACTCACTTGATCATCATTTAGCAACACATAAATATTGTGAGATTAGCTTTACTAGTGAAAGCTACAGTCCTAAAGCTTGCAACTGATGTATCTTCTTTATAAATTAGGGAGAATTCAGGGACATCCCTGCAATAACACTCTTCTCACTCACTGGTATTCCAAACTGCTTTTCTGAATAGGAATGGAAGGGGTAGAATTACAGACTTCTCCTCAGGCATTGGGCATAATCTGACTATGCTCAACCATGGATTGTGTCTTGGTGGAAAATAGGCTGAAAAACACAGGTTTAAAATAACCAGAGCTCAGATTATCCTTGGGGTTGGCCTAGATTTTAAAAAGAGGATAATTATCCTTTCTATTCATATACACTCACTTTGCAAAGTACCCATTTATGCATACATTTCCTTTGATTTACACAGTACCCTGTGTTGATGGCTGGAATGGGAATGACATCCCCATTTTACAGAGGATAACTGGAGATGTCAAGGAAGAAAATATCCCACTGGTGACCCTGCAGTGAGTTGGGACAAGGACCGAGGCCTTCTAGCTTAGAGCCCAAGCTTCTGCTCCTCTCCGATGAGCTTCACCAGCTCCAGGCTAACCTCAGCTGCCTGCCAGAATCTGGGCTTCATTTGGACATGTAATGGAAGCAACAGAGGAGTGATCTTTCCCTTTGCATAAACCCCAGTTGTCAGTCCTCTGTCTACCCAAGGAGAAGAAGGAGCTTCTTCAGCCTCAGATGAACCCTTGCACAACTACACATCTTTTAAACATGCACAGGAGTCCTGAGACAGGTCTCACTTTCATATACCAGAAAAAGTATCAGACTTTCTTGATCACCTGGCAAACTCCTAGGTATCCTTCAAAATCCTGTGCAGGTGGCACCCTTTCTGCAGAGCCCTTTCTGCCCCTCCTAGACTTAATTCCTCCCTCCTCAAGGCTGCTCTGCATTCTGCCCATGCTTCTCCCATTGCTTGAACCACATCAAAATGCTTACAACCTGCTATTCTATGAGCTCCTCAAAGTAAAGAATCAAATCTATTCACTCTAAATACTATAACCAGGACCCAACACAAGGCCTGGGACACATATAACACTCAGAAAATATAAGTAGAACTAACTTGCTTGGAGGCCTGCCCCAAGGTGTTCTGGGAGTATCCATGGTTTCCCCACCCAAGTCCCCACTTCTCACCTTTAAGCCACTCTGTACAAATCTAAAAACAATAATAATGGGTACAATTTCTTAAGGTGCTACTATATGCCATGGAATGTTTTCTAGGCATGATCTCACTTAGTTTTCCCTAGAACACAGCAAAGTAGGTACTAATTATTTCATAGAAGAGGAAACAGGTTGCTTATGGTCACACATCTGATCATTCAGATATTTATGAACCACTTCCTGTGTCCAGAGAACAGCTGGTGACTGTGAAGGCCGAGATTTGAATTCAGATCTGCATAATCCTCAATCTCCCCAGTGCCCCATGTGATTTGTAAACATCACCCACAAACTCTAGTATGTACATCCTGGGGAGAGACTTGGGCCCTGAAGGGTGCTGATTTCGTAGGTCTAGGGCAGGACAGGGAATTTTCATGTTTAACAATCTTACAGGTGACTCTGATGAGACATGGTCTATGTACCACATGTAAAGCCCTCTATGCTTGCTACAGGACTACATAGGACCAGTTTTCATTGATGTTAAAGGCACCCATCAGTCCGACAGAAATAAAGACAGTGGAGAGTGCCATGTGGTTAGATTGTCAATTAGCCCAGAGCTCAGTCGAACCAAAAGACTGATCAGGAACTATTCCCTGGTTTCCCAGCAGATAAGGCATCATCAGCTCCACACTGCACTCACAAGACACCATTCTCCTAATATGATGACGATGACCAGTGGATTGCTAAGCTTCTTGGGTAGGTGGCCCAAAACCACATGGCTGAACCTGGGTCCCCAAAAGACCACAACTCAGGGAAGCTGTGAGAAATCCAGAGGGTGGTAGTGTCACATCCCAAGTGGGAGTGAGCTGTAGGTTGGGACTAAGCCACCAAGAGCTGCCTAGGGACAGCATTTGTCTTGAGGGGCCAGCCTGGTGCAGATGAACTTGGGATGCATCTACCACTTTCTTGCTCATTCTGCAGAACCTGGCATGTCCACTCAACCAGTTCCCTCTAAAGACCATTTCCCCCCAGCCCTCCAATTTGGGCCATACCTCCATCAAGGCTGCGGGACATGGTGTACCGTTTGCTGGAAGAACGCTCAAAGAAGGGTGCAGGCCGATCAATGAGGGCGCTGGCTTGGCGGGTCTGTGCCTGGGTCCTCCCACTATACCGGAACTTGGAGCCCATCACCAGGAAACCCTTGGGTGGGGGCTCAGGGGACACCAGCCTGCAGCAGAGGGATGGAGGGGAGGAGAGGGATCAAACCTGCATTCCAGGCCCAAGGTTAGACCACAGCGGGACTTTCATCCCGCCAACTATGACAACTCAAAGTGGTCCAGGAAGGGAGAGACTTGGGGAAAGGGAGGAGGACTTTCCTAGAGTTCTCACTAACTCCTCCCCCTGCTCCCCACCCCTCCTCCCCTCCATATGCATGGCCTCTGCCCCATCCCCATTACCCCATCCAAGGTCAGGCTCACCGGAAGAATGTGTGATGCTCAATGCAGACCTTCCACAGTCTTTTGGCTGACCGGTGATTTGGGAGCTTAAAGCCAATTGTGCTCTCAAATTGCTCATACTGGAAAACCAAGAAGGGCAGGTTAGAGGCAGAGCCTGAGCCCACTCTCACCAGTAGCCCATTTTTTGTTTTTAATTTATTGAATGTTTTTTGAGACACAGGGGCTCAATCATTTGCCCAGGCTGGAGTGTGGTGGTGTAATCATAGCTCACTGTAACCTTGAACTCCTGGGCTCAAGGGATCCTCTTGCCTCAGCCTCCCAAGTAGCTGGAACTACAGTCACATGACATCACATAGCTAATTTTTTTTTGTAGAGAATGTGTCTCACTATGTTTTCTAGGCTGGTCTCCAACTCCTGGGCTCAAGCCATCCTCCCACCTCAGCCTTCTGAAGTGCTGGGATCACAGATGTGAGTAAAATCCTTTCTGAGCTCTTCTCAGGCATCTGAAACTTTGGCCTGTTCATTCACTGAATCAATAATGGCGACTGAGCCCTTATTCTATGATGGGTCCAGTGCTACACATTAGAAACATGTGGAGACCAAGACAGAAGACTCTAGCGGGGGAAGGGGGCCTCCGATAATACATAAGCAAACAAGATAATTGCAGAGACTGATCGGGGCTACAGGGGAACGAAGGGAGATGTGTGGTGTGGCAGAACTAGGAAGGCATGGGGGCTGCTGCCAACTAAGTAAGAGCAGGAGATGCTCTCTAGACAGGTGATCTTGAGCTGACAGTTGAAGAATGGAAAGGAACCAGCTATGTGAGAAGCAAGAGATGGGGAGACACTTTCAGGTAGAGGAAACATCACATGCAGAGCACTCATCAGGCAGGAAAGAGCTTGACTTATTCAAAGATCTCAAGGCCAAAGGGACTAAAACACCTTGGGTGTGGGGCAGTGCGGCCAAGGATGGGTGGAAGTGGTGGGTGGCCAAGGAAGGAGTTTGGACCTTAGCCCAAGAGCTAAAGAGAGCTCCTGAAAGGTGTAAGCAAGGGTGTGAGTGGGAAGGGAGAGTGAGCTTGCCATGATCTGATTTATGAGACTTTTAAGATCTCTCTTGCAGCTACGAGGAAAATGGCCTGGAGAGCTCCAGAGGCCAGGGAGGGCAGTGAGAAGGCCCTTGTAGGCACAGGTGCAAGATGGGGGCTGCTGGAGGCGGGTGTGGTGGAGAGGAGGAGAAGCAGATGGGTTCATGTGTGTTTATAGGTACAACCAAATGGGCTTTTTGATGGGTGAGATGTGGGGATTGAAGGAAAAGAGGTGTAGACATACACACGTTTGCATTTGTGGGTATCGTGTGTAGCCAAGTCTATGTATCTTAAAATGTGTACAAACTTCCATACTTACAACATGCGAATAAATATATAAACTTTACACAGACATGTATTCATTTATCTGTGTGACCTGAATGCGTATGGTTATACTTTTTATTTTCCACATCCTCCCCCCTCCCCAGCCTTTTCCTTTTGCTTTTTGAGACAGAGTCTTACTCGGTCACTCAGTCTGGAGTGCAGTGCCAGATAATTTTGTATTTTTAGTAGAGACAGGGTTTCACCATGTTGGCCAGGCTGGTCTCGAACTCCTGATCTCAGGTGATCTGCCCACCTTGGCCTTCCAAAGTCCTGGGATTACAGGTGTGAGCCACTGTGCCCGGCCGTATGTGGTTATATTTTTATTTAGGCTCCTCTCTGTCTCTGTCTCTCTCTCTCGCTCTCGCTCTCTCTCTCTGTGTCTCTGTGTGTGTGTGTGTTGGCATGCACATACCTAAGGTGTGAAGTCTATGTAGAGAGCCACAGAAGAAGAAGGACCTTCTTCTACTCAGAACCCCAGAACTCCCATCCACGTATCCTGGGTAGGAAAAACCCGGGCCCAGCTGCCAGGGTCCACTCCGTTCTAGTTGATTCCAGTGCGGAGGTGGGTTTCCCAAGGCAGGCTCACCTCCCCAGGCCGGATCTTGATATAGAAGTTACTCCTCTTGTAGGAGATCTTGAGGATCTTGGGCCAGGCAAAGCGATTGATTCTCAGCCGGTCCCGGTAGATGAGCAGGCCATTGGCACAGACACCTAACATGATGTCGATACCCTCAGAGTCCTGCAAGAGAAGACATCATGGAAGGGGAGGCCCAGGGTTCATACCTGGGGATGGCCTGCTACCCACCCCAAAAATGTCACCCTGTGCTCTGCCTGTAATAAGCTCTCAGGAACAGGGTTACAGACTCCATGCTGGAGTCCCACTGACCAATCCCTCCCACAGTCATTCAGTCATTCATGCATCCATTTAGGTATTTTTTTTTGTTTTTTGAGACAGAGTTTCACTCTTGTTGTCCAGGCTGGAGTACAGTGGCGCAATGTCGGCTAACTCAACCTCCGTCTCCTGGGTTCAAGCGATTCTCCTGCCTCAGTCTCCCGAGTAGCTGAGATTACAGGCATGCGCCACCATGCCTGAATAATTTTGTATTTTTAGTAGAGATGGGGTTTCTCCATATCGGTCAGGCTGGTCTCAAAATCCCGATCTCAGGTGATCTGCCCACCTCAGCCTCCCAAAGTGCTGGGATTACAGATGTGAGTCACTGCGCCTGGCCCCCTTTTAGGTATTTTTTCACCCACTCACTTGTTCCATCATTTGCTCTGCCAACCATTCCATCATTCATTCACCCAGCAAACATTTAGTGGCACACACTTGGGTGCCAGGCTATGTACCATGTGCTAGGAATACAGAAATAAATTAAGGCCTATGTCTTTCCCTCACGATGCTCCCAATCTAGCAGTGGCTCAAACAGGTTCATAAATAAAATACATGTAGAAAATGATAAAGATCATGAGAAAATAAAAGGTTATGGAACTTCGAGGAAGAAGAATGAGAACAGAAAAGGTTTCAAGTTGGAGGTAACACAGGTTCTGACACACTAAGCCCTAGGGAATGGGCGGATAGTCCTTTGGGGGCACCACCCAGACATGAGGGGAACCAAAGAAGCTGGTGGTACCTTGGCATGGTGCAGGTCTACTCCGTACATGGAAAGCTTCTTGGCATTCTCTAAGAAGTGGATTTCTGCTTCTCCTGGGGTCATCCCCCTGAGGGAAAGAAAGTGATAACAGGTGACCATGGGAAAGGCCCAGCCTTGAGTTCTGCTGACCGAAGGTGGCCACCATCAGAACTCACGATTCCAGCAAGTCTAATGTGCTGAGCCTCACCCTAATCCTTTCCCTCTGCCCTCAGAGCAAGAGGGTGTACCCCAACTCCCACTTCAGCCCACCCAACCCCCATCTTCTGCCAAAGCTCAAGTCCAGTCTTGTTAGTCCAGGGAGCATACAAGGGCTGGGCTGGGAGTCAGGATTTTTGCCTCATTTTGCCATGGAGTTGACTGTGAGCTATAAATTCTACTTTTCCATGACAATAAAACCATTAAGGACATTGTTCATTATAACCACCCAGGGGCTCCTAAATTATTACTCACATAAGATATTTCTTGCAGAATTTAGTTTCAGAAGCCACTTAAATCTTTCCTAAGGAACAGGTGCACATTCTCCTTTCCAAAAAGAAGAGTTATGTAATTAATCAAGTTCCTTCTTTGCTTTGGCTGCCAGGAAACTTGGACATTTTACACTTAGTCACAGCAAACGTTTATTGAGTACTATATGCTGGTTACTGCTTTAAGCACTTTACATGGATTAACTCACTGAATCCTCATAACAACTCTGTAAGGTAGGTATTATTATTATTCTCATTTTACAGATGAGAAAACTGGCATAGAGACGTTGAGTTACTTGTCCAAGGCCACACTGCTATTAAGGAGAAGAGTCAGGATTTGAATCTAGACAACGTGACTCCAGAGTTTATGCTCCTAATCACGTCATTACATGTCTGGTATACCCTCCAGGCCTGTTTCCTGTGACCTGTCTACCTCTGGGCTGCTGTATGGGATACTTGGACACTGAATGTCAGTATGCTTTAGGTCCAAAGAGCTGTAGGGACAGCCATGAGTATTTCTCAAGCCCATATTAACCTGAACATCTTTCTCTGAATTATTATGACTTACAAATCCTAAGATGTCTTGCTGTCTAGGACAGGGATGACAAATAGATGGCAAGCAAGCCACTACTCCCTATTCCTATGCCCAGGTGGTGGGTACATTGCTAACCTGGGCATTGTAGGGAATCAGGGGCCTACTCAACACAACACCACAGCAGTCATTATTAACCAAGCAGAGTTACTGTACGACTCTCAGAGACAGCATTTGCCACCCTTGACCTAGCATTCATCACACCCCAGCAGGCTCTTCCTCATGTACATAACCCCTCCACATCTGGCCCTATCCTTCCTCTCCAGAGGAAGCCCATAGGACACAAGCCTCCTAATTCCCTCCATCCTCAATAGGAATGAGACAATATCACCAAACTCCTTTCCCTGGTCACAGCACTTTACAGCGTATAATGCACTTTCATATTATTTATTACATTGTGTTCCCATAACAATCCTGGATTTACAGCCCCAAATACTTCCAGCTTAAAAGGACCCTAGAAATCATTTAGTTCCCAGGGTTCCTCTCCAGGGGAGCCTGTACAGAAGAAATGGCAAAGGGGAGTATCTGGGTTGCTACAATGACCGAGAAGGTGTTATGGGCATTTACTGGGTCCCAGGGATGCTGAGCATTCTGCACAGTGAATTCCTCTGCCCCAAATGCCAACAGTTGAGAGACACTGATAATCTAACTTCGTGCATATACAGGTAAAAAACGGGGCTTAGATGGGTTACATCCCAGCCTACAATCACACTAGTCCATTACCCTCCAACTGCTGGAAGGAGGTACTTTCCCCTGCATGATCAACTATTCAACCCCTTGATCCACAGAAAACAACACTAACAGCCAACATGCAGTGTGCCTTTAATATGTGCTGTCACCAGGCGCGATGGCTTATGCCTGTAATCCCAGCATTTTGGGAGGCCGAGGCAGGCGGATCACAGGGTCAAGAGATCGAGACCATCCTGGCCAACATGGTGAAACCCTGTCTCTACTAAAATACAAAAATTAGCTGGGCATGGTGGCGCACGCCTGTAGTTTCAGCTACTTGGGAGGCTGAGGCAGGAGAATTGCTTGAACCCAGGAAGCGGAGGTTGCAGTGAGCCGAGATTTCGCCACTGCACTCCAGCCTGGCACCTGGTGACAGAGCAAGACTCTGTCTCAAAAAAAAAAAAAAGGTGCTATCTAGGCTTCCCAACAATCCTACAAGGTGGATTTCACAGCATCCACCTTGAACAGGTGAGGAAACCAAAGCACAGAAAGTGAAAGACCTTCCCGAAATCCCCTGGTTAGAAAGTGGCAGAGCCAGAACAGAAACCCTAACAGGCTAGCTTTCAGGTCCAAACTTTTGAACTCTACACCAAGATGTAGACAGCAGGACACTTACTCAGAGACACGCAGTAGTGATTATTATCTCTAGTTGGCAGATAAACTGCTTCTCAGAGGCCAGGGACAGGGAATTATCACACCTATATAGGAGCTTAAGAAACTTTGGTCCCAAAAGGTCATCAAGGCCACACAGCCAGTCACTATCATTCCTATTTGTAGAGATGATTTGCTCTCAGCTAGATCTCGAGTTAGGGGCAGAGCCAGGTGGGGTACAAACAGCACAGCTTGCAGTGGCCTAGGACACTCAGACCTGCAAGGAAGGCTTGCACTGGCTAAGGAGTCACAGAAGGCCTGGCTGGCACCCTCTTACCTGTATGTCTTATGCAGCTCCATGATCCTCTCCTCCAGCTCCCGGGTCTGGTTAGGGGCGAAGCGGAGCTCGCTAACATAGTTGCCCACATGCTCCTCGGCATCATAGTCACCCAGCTCAGCCTGTACAGCGTAGGAGCCCAGCAGGGCATGCGTGACAAAGGAGCAGGGCAGCCTGCCCGTGATGATGTCTGCCCGCAGCTGCAGGCACAGGTAGTATCTGGAGATAGGGGAGAGCCAGCATGGGCACAGGGCCCTACTCCTCCCTAGATCCCTAAAGCACAGCTGTCCATCAGAACCAAAAGGAACACAGGTCAGCAGAGAATGATGTTTGCAGACACTGGCGCTTCATATGTTGACGATCTGGGTATGTCTCATGAGATGGTTTTGCAACATTTCAAATGACTTTAAGTATTTTTGTGTATTTCTAAATTTGAGGAGTTTGTTTTCTATTATGAGAGCATTTTCAATTTCTAATTCAATTTCAAGCTAAATAGGACTACTTTGCTGGTTTGGCCATTACAAAATGTGGTGTAATTTTAATTATACAAGTAATACACTGTATTCATATTGTGGGGGAAAAATGCACACTTTAGCGGTGACTCTCAATTTCCTCTTGATGACTCTCATTTGGTATCCAGAGTTACCGAGTGGTGTTCTAGACATTTCCTCTCCTTGGACATACAGAAATGTATGTGGTTTTGATCTATGGGTGTTTCTTACCTGTAAAGGGCATCAAATGCTGCCTCTGATTCTAACAGCTCACTTTTTCATACCCAGGTCTTAGAGCCTTTCCATGTCAGGACACGTCACTCTACCCAACTCATTTTAACTTCCATGTGGTATATCATCGCCCGGATGAACCTGCTTGCCAATGCTTTCCCAAAACTTTCTTATTTTGCCTCCAGCTCTAAGTAAATTGTCTGAAAACAAATTGGTTTAAAGAAACATTTCCAACTACCAGGCCATGATTTTTTATAACTTCTATGCACACTTGGATGATTTTATAATTTTAGAACCATTTAAAAGCATTTTTTATTGCTTTTTCAGTTACTGTGTATTAAAAAAAATATATTTCAGTTCATTTTTAGCCAATGATGCCACCCTGCCCATTTTTGTTATTTTCACCGTTTTTTTTTTTTTTCAATTGCCTATTCTTTTTTTGAAACAGGGTCTCACTCTGTCACCCAGGTTGGAGTGCAGTGGCACAATCTTGGCTCACTGCAGCCTCAATCTCCCAGCCTCAAGCAATCCTCCCACCTCAGCCACCCAAGTAGCCAGGACTACAGACGCACACCACTGTGCCCAACTAATTTTTGTATTTTTTTGTAGAAACAGGGTTTCACTATGTTTCCCACATTGGTCTCAAACTCCTGAGCTCAAGCAATCCTTCTGCCATTGTCTCCCAAAGTGCTGGGATTACAGCTCTGAGCTACCACATCTGGCCTTTTTTTTTTTTTTTTTTTTTTGAGACGGAGTCTCGTTCTGTTGCCCAGGCTGGAGTGCAGTGGTGCAATCTCAGCTCACTGCAACCTCCGTTTCCTGGGTTCAAGTGATTCTCCTGCCTCAGCTCCTGAGTAGCTGGGACTACAGGCACCTGCCCCACACCTGGCTAATTTTTGTATTTTTAGTAGAGACATGGTTTCACCATATTGGCCAGGCTGGTCTTGAACCCCTGACCTTGTGATCTGCCCACCTTGGCCTCCCAAGTGCTGGGGTTACAGGCATGAGCCACTGAGCTCAGCCTATTTTAAGTACCTTTTACTTAATATAATTTTTACTACTCTGTGACATTATTTCACAGTCAGAACTGAAGTCCTGGCAAAAAGTATGTGCAACCTCAGTGTGTGCCCAGGGTCAAGGACTCAGAATCAGCAGCAGCTCAGACATCACAGGCACCAAGTAGAGGCTTATGGGCATTCTGTTTAAAAGTCTCAAAATTCAGAAATCACTGCCAAATATTCTGACCAATCTTTCATTTCAATCAATTTGTCATTTTGACCAGTTTATTTCGGGCCTAACTATTTTTGGCAAAATCAGCTGCTATAGCACCCATCTCCTGGGGCCATCTGTGCTAGGCAGGCCTAACTTCCTTCCCGGTGTGCCTGGAAGCACAGTGCCCAGGCTTTGGCACAAAGGGGGGAGGTATCAGTAGGTAAGACCAGGGGGATGGAGGCTGTCCTGGCCTAACCCACACAGTCCACTTGGGAATGGAGGTTTCAGATCCTGCTCCTGCCACATTATCCCCCACCTGACCTCAGGACTTGGAACTAGGGCTAATGACACCAAAGCCCAGGCCTGATCTGTTCCAGGAACATGTCTTATCTCCCAAGGCCAGAGTCGGCATCTTGACCTTGATCGATGGCCTGGCAAACAGGCAATCGACATGAAAGTGAAGGAGGGACCCAGTGGGAGAGAGAGCCTGGCTTAGGAGCTCCTCCCCTGCTGTAGGGGAACTTCCAGCCCATATCTTATGTTGGGGGTATAAGGCCCATTACCTGGATGACACAGCCCCAGGATATCATGAAGTGAGACTATCTCTTTAGAAAGGGCTCAAGAGGAGGGCTTCCCCCGTTCTGGTTTCCAGAGATGAGATGATCCCACGGAAGTTCCCATACTGAAGGATGCTTTGCATTCACTTCCAATCTTTAGGCCATGTTATCTACTGGTCCTGAGGCACAACGAGACTGCATGCACAGTCCACGCTTGCCCTGGCAGCCCAGGCTTTTCTCTGGGGGGAGTCCCAAGCCCCATTTGACTTCCACATGTCTGACATGTGTACAGAGTGGCATGCAGACCAAAGTCCCCATGTGCAAAGGTATCCCATCCTACCCTCTCAACATCCCAATTGCTGCAAACTGGTGGGTCACCCAGCACAGCAGCCTTCACATGGGTTTGGTATGTTCCACACAGAGATGGACCATGCCATATTTTTTAAAGTTTGCATTCGTTCCCAATATTTAGAAACTGTGGTTTTTATTCTTCAATCTCTAGGTTCATTTCAACAATCAGGCCCAATTCCTACATGACAGTGATGGTGTGGAGGGGAACAGCAACAGTCTTAGGTGGCTTCTGTCCTCTTAAATCTACAAGGGGCCCCACAGCTCCCTGTGATACCTCTTCCTCTGACGTCAAGGGTCAGCTGCCACTGACCACTGTGCTTGCATCACTGTGTTTCTTACGATGAGTCAGCTTCCTGTGTTGATGCTGTCTGCCTGACCTCGGTAGGTGCCTGCATTTGCAGCTGCTGTCACATACTGCTTGTGTCCCCAGGGCCAGGGGCCCTCATCCATCGTCCCACATAGCCAGCACACCTGTCTCTCCCACAACAGCTCTCAAGCTCTTACCTTGTGATGTCTTCTGTCAGCTGGGCAGGATCAGGGGGGTAGAACTTGACTGTGAAGGCAAAATTCCAGGAGCTACCTGAGAGAAGAAGGTGGGAGAGAGATCAGAGAGGCCCTGTCATCCCACTGGGTAGTCCAGATGCACCATCCTATGGGCAGTTTTTCAAAGTCTTCTCCTATCTCTAATCTTAGGACAATCCAATCAGGAAGGCTGGAACATTATTCTCATTTGACAGATGAGCAAACTGAGGCCCAGGTTAAGAGACTTGTGAGCTAGCAGTAGGAAGGAAGGTAGAAAGAAAGAAAGAAAACTGATGCTGCATGCCAGGCACACTGTTCATTACTTGAATGCCAGGCACACTGTTCATTACTTGACAAACATGACTTCAGTAAACTTTACCACGACTCCAAGAGTAAGTCCTATGATTAGTCCCATTTTGCAGATGAAGACGCTGAGGCCCAGGCAGTAAAGCAGTCAGCCCAACGTCACCCCACTTGGAAGTGGCAATGCCACCTGGCTCCTTGGTCTACACCCTAGTCTGAGTCACAGGATGTTAGTGGTAAGAAAAAAGGCTAGATAATACCACATTAAACAGGTTTCCTAAATCAGGACTTGTCAGAGCCCTCACTCTGCTACTGTGCATTGCAACTCTCTGAGGGGAACATGCATTCAGGAATTTCCAAAAATGGTTCGATCTGTTGTATCCATTTTTAACAGAGCATCCTGAAAGCTTAATGCTTCTCAGAACACACATTAGAAAACTCTGCCCTGTATCATGTTGACTCCATTTCGGATGACAGGATTGGATTATAAACAAGACCTAAAAGGCAAATATAATGGGCTAAATGTAACAAAGAGATATTTTAGGGGGACGAACGCTAACCTCCACAGTAAGATGTGGAAAACCAGTGGAATACATCGAAGAAGATACACAGGGGAATAAAGGCTGAGGTTATCACTGGATGCAAGCTCTGCAAGCCTGGAGAAGAGGTGGCCACTTGAGAGGGATGAAGGTGGGCAGGCATGAGGCACTGGACAAAATTGGTCAGAACACGCCTGGGATATTTCAGGTTCCAGGATCAAAGAGGCCCCTGACAAAGTGAGAAAGCGAGGCCCATCCAGGGCAGGACTATGGCCATGGACCACGGGAGGCCACATCGCCACTACCATTCTTGTCCCTGCAGTAACCACCATCTGCATCATCCAGAGGTCACATCTCAAACTCTTACTCGGTGCCAGTCACTGCACTTGCTAAGAACTTATGCACATGTATAGGCGTTTGATCTTCATAATCATCCTGAAGTTGACTTTTTTATTTTTTTTGGGACAGTCTCGCTCAGTCTCTCACGCTGGAGCGCAATAGTGAGATATTGGCTCACGGCAACCTCCACTTCCCAGATTCAAGGGATTCTCCTGCCTAAGCCTCCTGAGTAGCTGGGATTACAGGCATGTGCCACCATGCCTGGCCAATTATTGCATTTTTAGTAGAGATGGGGTTTCACCCTCTTGGTCAGGCTGGTCTCAAACTCATGACCTCGTGGTCTGCCCACCTCGGCCTCCCAAAGTGCTGAGATTGCAGGCGTGAGCCACCACGCCCGGCCCAACTTTCTTTTTTATAGATGAATTCTGAGAGGTTAAGTCACTCTCGCAGAGTGACTAAGTCAGCTAGTCAGTGGTAGAGAACTGGGATCCTAACTGGTCATCTGGCCCCAGAGCCCATGCTTCTGACCACACTGACTTCTTGGAAAAAGCAGCCTCAAGGAATAATAAGTCTCAGGAACTCCTATCTGAGGAATAATAATGGTAATAATCAATAATAATAATAAATAATAGCTGATGCATACTGGGTGCTGCTGTGTGCAGGCACTGTTCTACATGTAATACTCATTTAATCCTCACAACATCGTAAATATAAGTATCCTGCTTTACAGAGGAGGAAACCAAGGCGCAGAACAGTTAACACCAGAAGCAGTGATAGAGTTAACATTCAAATCCAGGTGGGCTGGCCTCAGGGTCCGTCTGATTAACCAACACACCAGATTGCCTCAGGGAAGCAAGAAGAAAACAGCTTCTGAGCACCTACTATGTGCTTGGTGCTGTCCATACATATGTCATTTAACTGTCACCCCCAACTTGTGAGGCAGGAATGACTAATCCACTGGCCGAGGAGAAGCAGGGGCCCAGAGACGTGGAGAACTTGCCTCAGGTGCCCTACTTTGCCCTACCCTGCCCTAGGTGCACTGAGGTTTGGGAGGAGATACACCCAACTCTGAAGTCCAGGCCACAAGGACCAATGGCGCCACCTTCAGAAGGCTGAGGTGCTGTCACAAACAGAAGAAAGAGGGTAAAAAATTGCTCCTCTGGGGCCCCAGAAGGTAGCGTGAGGATGAATGGCTAGAAGTTAAAGGGGTAGAGTCAGAGACTGTGGCTCTCCTGGATAAGGTACTTGCTAGGGATCAAGACTATTACTCAGTGACTTGAGATGGCTACAAGGAGTGATATCCACCAGGCCTGGGCTGCAGGCCAGCTCTGGGAGGTATGCTGACACCTGAGCATTTGGTCCAGCCGCCTGTCTTTCCCAAGTTCCTGGTCCTGACCAAACACTGCACACTCGACTGCCTGTATGTGTTCCGATCCCTTTGGTCAGGAGAGGCAGGCCTCTCAGCCAGCTGGGGGATTCTGGGAGACAGCCTGAAGCCCAGGCAGAGGATCTGTCAGCCCCCCGAGGAGTGCATGCTGTGTGCCTGCCTCTTTGTCTCCAACTGACGGAACCTACAGGAAGAATTCCTCGAGCCCCCTCCTGCAGAGTCAGCTGGCATCTCTGGGCCCAGCTGCCCGCTGTCATGGCAACAAGCTCAGCTACAGCTTTCCAGCCAGGGGACCAGGGAGTCCAGGAGAGACCAACCACAGCCAAGGGGGAGGGGCCCTGGGTGGAGGCATCTCTGCCTCAAGGCTCCAGGTCCCAACCTGCTCAGGCTGGCTTGCTGAAGCCACCTACCTCCCCCTTCTGCCATTTGGGAGCTGCCCCATCCCCTCCCAACATGCTTTCTCTCTCTGGGCCAGAAAGGACAGGCTGTTGGTCTGTTCATCTGCCTTCACTCCAGGCCTTGAAAAGAGCACAGGATGGTGTGGGAAGACCAGAGCTCAAGACCTGGCTCAGCCAACATTTGGCTCTGTGACCTTAGGTAATAACTGCCTCTCTCTGAGCCTCTGAGGGAAGGGTCATTGTTTACTGAAGTCTGCGCCATCCCTGGACAGCAAGGTGGCTGTTTCCAGATGTTCTCCATTTGTCCTCGATGGCTCTGCACATCCCTTCTAGAACTGATGTCCTGAATGCATTTCTGATTCCTCTGCTAACTTGCTGTGTGACTCTGCACAGTCATCTCTCTTCTCTGGGCCTTAGACTTGTCCTTCCTGCCCTGGCTTCTCTCAAGATCTGCCATGTGGATTACACAGACTCATGGATCTGAATAAACTTTCTTTTTTTTTTTTTTTTTTTTTTTTGGAGATGGAGTTTTGCTCTGTTGCTCAGGCTAAAGTGCAATGGTGTGATCTCAGCTCCTTGTAACCAATGCCTCCCGGGTTCAAGAGAATCGCTTGAGGCAGTCCCAGTGCCTCAGCCTCCCGAGTAGCTGGGATTACAGGCGCCACCACCACGCCCAGCTAAGTTTTTTATTTTTATTTTTAGTAGAGATGGGGTTTTGCCATGTCAGCCAGGCTGGTGTCGAACGCCTGACCTCAAGTCATCCTCCTGCCTCGGTCTCCCAAAGTGCTGAGATTACAGGTATGAGCCACGGCACCCGGCCTGAATGCACTTTCCAAAGGAGAAGAGAGCAATACAAGGGGGGCTCTCATGGTCTGGATCCCCTCACCCACCACGTCCCAACCACAGCAAGCCACTCACTCCGGATCTGCTTCTTGATCTCCTTGGAGGGGTCCAGCCAGTTCTAAAAGAAAAGATCGAGATCTTCAGAGGGAAGATGCAGCAAAGGACCTGACTGGGCTGGGGACAGAACTATCCTGAGGTGGCTGGTCAACAGCCCCTCGTGGGGAGCACAGTTCTTTGTCTAAACCTCCTGGTCCCTTTTCCTTGGGACTAGAGGGTGAGGGGAATGGGGCTGGGGTTTACCACCAGGCTTGGACCCAGTGCCCTGGAGCCACCACGGCCCTGAGGCAGTTCTAGCGAACGCAGCTACAGGGAGCCTGGCAGGAAGGAGGAAACTCAGGCAGAGCTTCTCAAGGGTAGGGAAGAAGCTCTGGCAGGGAGCTCCTCACCTCCCCCAGCAACTCCAGCAGCCTGACCAGGGCTCTGCAAATACCCATCTGGGGGTGACCTGTGCGTCACCAAGAAATGGCTGAGACAGAGAACCGAGAGTGGATAGGACTGGCTGAACCTTGGGGACATGCAAACAGAAGATGCCTAATGATCTGAGCACTAGTGGAAGCCATGGGATGTGGCCAGGATTACAGGGGCCTAACAGAAGAGGAGGCCCTGCCCCGCTCCCCAGCCCAGGTACCTTCTGGCTGTCGGCATCACAGAAGGTCAGGCCGAAGTAGTCCTTCTCCAGGAGGTTGAGGTGCTCACAGACCAGGTCAAACAGCACCTGGCCCCGGCCATGTTTCTAAGGAGGCAATCAGAGTGGCTGTGAGGCTGCAGCACACCCCAGGGCGGGGCTGAGAGATACCCTAGGCTCCACCAGGACAACTCAGAATCCCCAAGGGCCTTCAGCATCTACACAGGAATGCAGCGCTCCTGCCACCTACTTGGCTCCACCCTGAGTCCTCAGGGATCCTGGGGGTGACAACAACACCCAGTTCCTTGATGGCCTTCTTCCAAGTTCTGGTGGGGGTTTCTAGACCTTGAGCTTGCTTGGGGAGAAGCTGGAGTGGAGGGTATGGGAAGTGACTGCTTTCTCCTTCCTTTGTAGTGATTAAGAGAAGGAGACTAACTTAGACCCAAGGAGCAGAAAACCAAGTCCTAAGCTCTGGGTGTGACAGGAAGAGAAGAAACCCCTTGAATATGACAGAAGAAGGCAGGGGGAGAAGGGGAAGGCCTGGGACTCAGGGTCTCAGTGTGACCCTCCCTTCCCGGGCCCTTCCCTTTCACTGAGTGGAATCCAGGGCAGCCCAGGCTAGCCCACCACTCCCTTCCTCACAGCCAGTGAGGTCTCACAGAGGCTCATGGGGCTCCCTCGGCTTCTGCTGGAAGCAGCACTGATAGAGCAGGGTAGATTCCTCCCTTTCTTGTATAGCTAGGCTTGGGGCTCTCTGAACCACCATTCAGAATGACGAAGCCCAGAACCCAGCTGGGCACTCCAGACCCACAGGGGTGAAGATGAGCACCAATAAGGGGATCACAGGGCAGGGGAACAGGAGACAGTCACCACCCAAAGAGGCAGGGACTCTAGAAAGGGAGTGAGGTCCCTGTAAAGTCTGGCTGGGCCCTTGAGAACAAGCCTGACCAGGAATTCCTGCACCTGGAGATCATCAGAGAAAGAGGACCTGGCCTCAGCCAAACCCTTTATGCACTTCTAGGGCAGGCAGAAATGGCATCTTGTGCCCATCAAGGTAGGAGAGAGGACATAGAAGATAGCCCTTTCTTTTGTCCCAGGAGAAGGGAAAGTGAAATCTTTCTATAGAAAAAACACATACACAGCTAGGCGCAGTAGTTCACACCTGTAATCCAGCACTTTGGGAGACCAAGGCGGGTGGATCACTTAAGTCCAGGAGTTCAAGATCAGCCTGGGCAACACGGCAAAACCCCGTCTCTACTAAAAATACAAAAATTAGTCAAGTGTGGTGACGGGCGCCTGTAATCCCAGCTATTCGGGAGGCTGAGACAGGAGAACCACTTGAATCTGGGTGGTGGAGGTTGCAGTGATCTGAGACAGTGCCACTACACTCCAGCCTGGGCAACAGAGCAAGACTCTGTTTCAAAAAGAAAAAAAAAAGAAAGAAAAAAGAATCAAAACAAAAATACCCTGTAGAGAAGAGGGACTCAGCCTCCCAGGGCTCAGGAGTAAGTCACATCCCTAAAACCTGGGCATGGGGGAGAAAAGGAGGCGGCTCCTGTAAATCTCAGTTGCAAAGACACCCTCTGAGCCCTTTCAAACATGCAGAGAAGGGCCAGAGATGCTGTCTTTGCAGGGGTAGAGCCTCTAACTCACAGAGGGGGCAATCGAGACCTCAGAATTAGGGTGAGTCAGAACCTATACAGGAAAAGGAGAACTAAACATGGGACCTGGAGGGCCAACCCCAGAAGGAGGCATCTGCTGTGTCACCACCATGGGGCTGGGCCATCCCACAGGGTTTCTACATGGCCTGGGTGACATCCTCCCAGTGGGCCACCTCCCTATGACCGGGTGACGGGCTTCCCATAGAACCCTTAGGTGACTAGTTTGTCCTGGAGACTTGAGACAGGGATATTCACTAGGAAGGGAGAACCCCTGTCTCCACCCAGTATAGAAAAATGATTCTAATGGAAATCACTCTCCTGAGTGAATAGGCGGACCCAGCTCCTAGGTCTACTGGGATGTAGATCAGCTCTTACATGGTGGCATCCTTGCCAAGGTACAGTCACCCTGCAGAATCTTGCCCTGGTGCCAGCCCTGTGCCTCGTCTAATTCTATTTGCAATCATAACCACTCTCTTCAGGCTTTGGTGCCACCATCTGTACAAAGGAGCTCTGAGCCAGGTCATCTCTCTGGACACTGCAGCCGGTCCAGGACTCCTCTGGTTTGGCCCAGGTTGGGTACACGCAGGAGTCTGCCCTGGACCTGAGACCAGCCAACCGCGGACGGGACATATGGCGCAGAGTGCTCCCCTACCTCCACCTCACACTCATACTCCGAGGCATCAAGCAGAGTGACCCGGCAGACGGCACTCTTATATTTCTTGGCAATCTTCTGAGGCGACTTCTGGGCCTTGCTGGGCGTGGTCCTCTCCGACAGGCCGTCGGCCTCACTGTAGTCCTTTTCCTCCATGTCTAGGCTCTGCAGGACCAAGCAAGGGAAGAGTTTGCTCAATTAAGCCATGGCCTTTCATATAAATAAGAAGCAATATGGAGGCAGCTGGGGCCAAGACAGACCCCTGAATGAGAGTCACTGTTCTCTGAGACCCACAGGGCAACCGGGACCTATGGCTGGTGTGCATGGGAGGAGAGCCAGGGCTGCCATGAGGTGAGGGGTCCCCGTCTCCCCTGCAGGCTACTGCTGCCATAGGCATCCTCTGAGGCAGGAGCATCCCATGAAACCAAAGCCAGTGGCCAGAGCTGCCCTGTCTCCCTCCTAGAGCAGCGCACGAGTCATCACAGCATCCACCTGGTCTCCTCCTTCCTGTCCTTCACTGGATCTAGCAGGAGGCTGGGAGCTGTGCACTGAGCTAAAGGAGAGAAGGAAGGCCAGAGACCTACCCCCTGATCCTAACTCTGCTGCCGACTCCCTTGGTGATCTCGGCCTATTTCCTGCCCTCTCCAGGTCTGTCATGAATTAAGGAAGGTGTGAATTACATGATGAGGTGAGTCCTTTGTAGCTTTAGGGCAATGGGTTTTGCTCTGGGGTCATGTGGGGCTGGCCAAGCTAGAACAGACAGGTTTGGGGGTAGGAAAAGAAATGGAAAGAACTCAGGCTTCAAAATCAGATCTAGATTTGACTTCACCTCTGTCACTTTATGGCAATGAGACTTTGGGTAACTCACTTTATCCTGCTGGTGCTCTGTTTCCCCAAGGGTAAAATGGGAGAGTTACTCTTTAGTTTGAGAGAATAAAGTTTTAAAATGACCACAATGGGCCAGGCATGGTGGCTCACACCTGTAATCCCAGCACTTTGGGAGGCCAAGGCAGGAGGATCAGTTGAGCCCAGGAGTTTGAGACCAGCCTGGGCAGCATAGCAAGACCTTGTCTCTACTGAAGGACCTTGTTTCTACTGAAAGTTAAAAAAAAATGATGGCTGGGCACGGTGGCTCATGCCTGTAATCCCGGCACTTTGGGAGGCCAAGGCGGGTGGATCACCTGAGTTCAGGAGTTTGAGACCAGCCTGGTCAATATGGTGAAACCCTGTCTCTAATAAAAATACAAAAATTAGCCAGACATGGGGGATACATGACTATAATCCCAAGTCCTATGGAGGCTGAAGCAGGAGAATTGCTTGAACCTGGGTGGTGGAGGGTGCAGTGAGCCAAGATGGCACCACTGCGCTCCAGCCTGGGTGACAGAGCGAGACTTCAACTCAAAAACTACATAAATAAATAAAGTTAAAAAATCAGCCAGGTGTGGTGGTGCACGCCTATAGTCCCTGCTACTCAGGAGGCTGAGGCGCAAGGATTGCTTGAGCCTGGGATATTGAGGCTGCACTACAGCCTGGGCAACACAGTGAGACCTATCTCAAGAAAGAAAATAAAATGACTACAATGTTCCCAGCACAGTGCTCGGCATGTAACGGGTCACTAATAAATCCTAGTTTCTTTCTTTTCTCCCTCCTGAAAAAATACTGGGGCCCTAAGAACTGGACCTGGAGGACTGTCTGGGCAGGAAAGGAATGTCCATGCTCTCAAGCACACACCTGTTCAGCAGGCCGTGTGTCCTGCTGGGGCAGATGCTTCTCATTGGAGTTGGCCTCTGAGTGGCCGTGGCCTGCAGGGGTCACAGGGGTGGTCACAGCAGCGGCGGCCTCAGGCTGCTGTGGGGCCTCCTCTTGAGCTTTCTTCACCTCAGAGTCGGGGCCTGTCTCTGTTGTCATGGTGACCAGCACGCCTGCATTGACAAGAAGGAGAACATTGGACAGGGAGGGACAGCAATGGTGTGACAGCAAGAGACGCAGGAACCACACGCAGAGAGACAGATGGAGGCAAAGGGACGAAGAGTCACAGGGTGAAGGGAGGAGGGAGGGAGGGACAGAGGAAGTGGGGATGGGGGAGAGTCATGGGAGGTGAGGGGTTAGTGGCCGAGGTCACGAGCACCCTGCCACCGTGTCTGCGGCTCCTCAGGGACCCTAATCTCTGGCCCTTGCTAGGGATGATGAGTCTTTCCAGGGAGTTCTGCTCTGCCAGGAGCACACGGGGCAGCCAGTGACTGCGTCCAGGCAGGGCCCAAGCCAGGCTGTCTCTCCAGCCACCTCACCTGGTGCTTGGTTGCCCCTCAGAAAAGCTGGATGCACAGAATTTAACCAAAAGAGCCCTGGGTTCCAGACTCTTCCAGTGCTGAATCTGGGCACACCTCTTCATGCCCCAAGCTTCAATAATTCCTGCCCTGATAGCTTCACAGAATGGATCCAAAAAGAAAATGACAGGAATAAACTTAAAACAACAAAACAAAACAAAAAACAACAAAAAAACTGCATAGCCCTGATGATGTAAAAGTCAAAAAAACAACAAAAAAAAACAGGCTCAGGCCCTGAGTTGGCCACAAATGTGGCAGTCACTTCACCTCTCTGGGATTCATCCAAAAAGTGAGCAACGTAGAGAAATACTCTCTGGGATAAACTATTCTTGTCATTTTCCCCTTTGAGCAGTAAATGAGATTTCAGAGAGTCAAGGACTCATTGCCCAGCTATTCTGCTGGAATAAGCAAGTTATAGAGAGAGAAAGAGAAAGAGAGAAAATGCCATGGTCTTATTTTTATATTTGAAGAATAAAGCAGGCCAGGCATGGTGGTTTACGCCTGTAATCCCAGCACTTTGGAAGGCCAAGGAGGGCAGATCACCTGAGGTCAGGAGTTTGAGACAACCTGGCCAACATGGTGAAACCTTGTCTCTACTAAAAATACAAAAATTAGCCTGGCGTCGTGGTGCACATCTGTAATCCCAGCTACTTGGGAGGCTAAGGCAGGAAAATCACTTGAACCTGGGAGGCGGAGGTTGTAGTGAGCCAAGAGTGCACCACTGCACTCCAGCGTGGGCAACAGGGCGAGACTCCATCTCCAAAAAGAAAGAAAAACAAAACAGTAACCTCAACAACATATGTTTGTGTCTGCACACATTTAGTAAAAGGTCTGAAAGGATACTCACCAAATTGTTAAGAGAGGTTGGTAAGGCAGAAGTGGGTAAAGGAAAATGAAAGAGATCCCTGGGAACAGGGTGACATAAGAGAGAAAACTTCACTTTTCACTTTATATGCTTTGGAACTACTTTTGTCTTTTAAAATATACATATGTAGGCCAGGTGCAGTGGCTCATACCTACAATTCCAGAACTTTGGGAGGCCGAGGCAGGCAGATCACCTGATGTCAGGAGTTTGAGACCAGCCTGGCGAACATGGTGAAACCTCGTCTCTACTAAGTATACAAAAATTAGCTGGTGTGGTCACACAGGCCTGAAATCCCAGCTACTCAGGAGGCTGAAGCAAGAGAATTGCTTGAACCCAGGAGGCAGAGGTTGCAGTGAGCCACTGCATTCCAGCCTGGGTGACAGAGCGAGACTCCATCTCAAAATAAAATAAAATAACACATAAATAAATAAAATACACATATGTATTTTTTTTACTCACAAGTTCAGCTTTTTAAAAAGGTTCAGTAGGGAAGGGGGCATCAAATGCAACCATTCCTGCCCCCAATCAACAGAGCCTCAAAAAAAAGCTTTAAAGCTAAAACCAGGAAAATAGAGAGAAATGAGCAGGAACCCTCCCCCTGAGCCCAGGCCCTTCCTCAAAATCTATCATATTACATGAGAGAGATTCAGGCTAGACCTGGCAGGCCCTCTCCCCTGCACCATCCATTGTGGGAGGCCTCTGATAGACAGACAGACAGACAGACAGACAGACAGACAGACACAGCATCCACCCTGGGCTAGCCACGTGCTCCAGGTCCCTGGCCCCACACTTCATTTTCATTTTTCAGTTTTTCTCCCTGCATCTCAATGGGCATCAGCCCAGCCCAAAGCCAAGAAAGAGCACTGGACAGAAAGCCAGGGACCCTGAGCACCCCGAGCACTCCACTCAGCCACAGGAGAGCTCCGGGGCCCTGAACATCCTCAGCCCCGACACAGAGTGGATGACAGGGGAAAGGCTTTGTAGGCTGAGGCTTAGAATACAAATGAGAGGGTTTGCTGGTATTGATGCTGCTATTAAGAAGTAAGAGGGAGAGAGATCCAAGATGGCCGATTAGCAACAGCTCAGGAATGTAGCTCCCAGTGAAAGCACAGAGAACGAGTGGACGCCGCACTTTCCGACGAATTTTTGTTGCCCACAGACTGGGAGATTCCCGGCAGAGGAGCCACA
>CAUYQU010064273.1:0-22985 GCA_963574635.1 Cheracebus regulus
GGCTGCTTCTTTGTTATTTTCGTCCCCTATTCCTTCCTGTCTCCATTGTTAAACACAATTATTGGCATAAAAGAGGTTTTTAATACCCATTTTTAGACTGTATTCTAGCCTGGGCAATAAAACAAGAATCCCATTCTCTCTTCTTCTTTCTCTCCCTCTTTCTTTCTCTCTTTCATTCTTTTTTTTCTTTCTTTTGCTGTTTCTTTCTTTCTCCTTTTCTCTCTTTTTCTAAAATCTCTTCCTCTTTCTCTTTCATTCTTTCTTTCTCTTGATGTTTCTTTTTCTCTCTTTTTCTAAAATCTCTTTCTCTTTCTCTCTTTCATTCTTTTATTCTAAAAATAAAAAAAAATAAAAAAGAAAAAAGAAATAATCACTAGTTACAGCTTGGCATATATCTTTTTTTAAAAAAAAAAAAAAACTAAGACAAACTGTCAATGATTCGGCTCTTCCCATGTGCTAGGTACTCTGTTTGCCACCTCCTATTTTCATTTAATCCTCACCATCACCTTATCATGTAAGCTCATTAAAAACTGCAACTCTTGGCCTGGCACCGTGGTTCACACCTGTAATCCCAACACCTTGGGAGGCCAAGGCAGGCAGATCACCTGAGGTCAGGAGTTCGAGACCAACCTGGCCAACACAGTGAAACCCTTTCTCTACTAAAAATTCAAAATTGAGCCAGGAATGACGGCAGGTACCTGTAATCCCAGCTACTCAGGAGGCTGAGGCAGGAGAGTCACTCGAACCCAGAACGTAGAGGTTGCAGTGAGCCGAGATCACACCACTGAACTCCAGCCTGGACAACAGAGTGAGACTGTCTCTAAAAAAAAAAATTGTGACTCTACAAATAAGTAAAAAAAATCAGGATCGACTTCTCTGTTGCAGTACCTTCTCCCAAGCACTGAAACACAACATGCTGTACCCTGCAGGCTCCACTCCACGGTAAATCACCATTAAGGGGTTTCCCTAAAGGGCGACACGCCAATAGCTTCACTTGAAACAAAAGTGTCAGAGATCAAGCAGGTGACTTCTGCATCACCATGGCAACTGGCTGAGTGAGGCCTGTCAGGAACATGGGCATACAAAGGCCCAAGGGAGAATGAACTTGGGATGCCTGGGACCTCCGCCAACAGTGATTCCCCATGCTGGACCAAGGAGCTATAGAGGCCCTGACACTCGGTCCAGGGCCCTGCTGCTCCTCAGGTTCAAAGGTCCAACCAGGCATCAGGCCCTTGTGTAGCCCAGGCTGGACCAGACCCTGGCTGCAGCCTTCAGCATCCCCACCCCCGAGGACTGCATAAGAAGGGGAGGCTGAGGTCACACAAAGGCTGTGCATCAGCTCTGCCGTGGACTGACTGTGACACTTATACAATGTTCATGACTTCCAGACTCCTTAGACTATGAGAGCCAGTCACTTCCCTTTTTTGGGGTCTCAGTTTCTCCATCTGCAAACTAGGGGCAACCTTCCTTGCCTGGTACACTTCCCAGAACCACTGTGCAGAATCAGCAAGAACACAGGAGTCTGCTCTGCAAATCCAAACTGTGGAATCGAGGTGGCATGGGGACAGTTCCACCTCCTTCCGGAGAGGGCTGGCCCCACCGTCAGAGGACACCAGCAGCAGCCAGCCCAGGAGCCTGCCAGGCCTCTCTTGACTGTGAAAAGGCTACCACTCGCCAAGTTCACTCCTGGCATAACAGCCTGCCAGCACGGATGGCAAGCCCGCCCGCCAGTTTTCCTCTTTGGGGATGCGCGCGCGCACACCACACACACACACACACAGTTCAACTCATAAATAAAAATCTGATTATCACAGGCTTTTTCAAAGCCAATGTGGCTGAGTTTTAATCTTTTATAAAGAAAAACTCATTAAATATTCAAGCAAGGCCTGTGCATCTCGGGAGACTGAAAGAGGCTCTCAGCAGCCCCCAGCTACAGACACACCAGTGGGGGCCCAGGACCTCTGCCATCAGCGACCAGAGCAACTCTCCCTGCTGCGGCTGCTGTTCAACCAAGTCATTAGCCACAAGCAGGCTCTGCCAGCCCCGTCTCACTTTCCTGCCAGCCTGTTCCCCTTGGCTGTTCAGACTCTTGGCTCTTTCTGCTCTACAAGATCAGGGAAGCCCTGGGATCCTTTTCAGACTGGGGATAACTGAAAAGAAGCTGAAACAGACAAAATGTGAGGAGATAGGGGAAAGCCCCTCTCCTCCTAAACTGCTAATTCCGACTAAGCAGGGGAAGCTAGTGAGGATATGAATTACGGCCTCTGGAAGGTGGCCGCCGAATCCTCCTTTCTAGTTTTCATCCATTCATTCATTCCAAATTTATTTACTGTGACTCCACCACTTGCCAAACACCATGGGCACTAAGAATACGAATACGAGTGATACCAACAAAAACCTTCCCTTTTGCCATGGGGTAAGGACTGATTCCAGGGCTGTAGTGCAAGATGAGCCTAAAACATCCTGAAGATCCAGAAAGTAAGAAATGCTCAAAGAATGACACAGACTTGTTCAAAGGACAGAGGAACCTGCATGAAGGGGCTGCCACTGGCCGAATCTGGAATGATTTGAGCATCAGAAAAAAATAATGATGGTAATTGATTAACCATAAAACAGACATCCAGCAGTCTAAAATGATGTAAATAAGTAAATAAATAAATGGAGGAGAAAGGAGAGATCCTTCTAAGTACAATTCCAATTAATAAATATGGAAAAAATGATGGCAATAGAAAAATCACTATTTGGCAAACACCAGAGTTATCACTGTTGTAGGCAAGAATCAACAATAGATGCTAAAATTCGTGGATAGAAAAGCATGATGAAAGACAAGATATTTGCATAGTCTCAAAATATCTCTGCACAGAACACTTTTTAACGCAAAGAATAAAAGAGAAACTTTATAGAGAAGGAACCCGGCAGACACCACCTTAACTAAGTGTTCGATGCTAACATCACCAGTAGAAAGTCATCAATACCCTATGTCCCCGATGTCACGCACTGAGAAGAAAACGACATCACTTCTGGGGTATTCTTGCCGGAAAGGCATAACCTGTCATCCTACAAATGTCTTACAAATCCAGGAGAAGCATTCTATAACACAACTGGTGGGGACTCTTTAAAGGAGTCAAGGGCACAGAATTCAAAGAATGACCAAGGATCTGCCCCTGACTGGTGAAGACTAAAAAGATAAGACAACTAAATGCAATGTGGGATGCTGGATCTGCTACTAGGCCAGAAAAAAGACCATTAATAGAGCCATTGGTGACATCGGACTAGGTCTATCGATTAGTTAAGAGTATGATATTCATCTAATTTCTTGTATAAATATTAACTTCATAGTATAATCTGAGCATTATACTATGGGCATAGAAGTTAACATTTGAGGAAGCTGGGTGAAGGTGTATGGAAACTCTTAGTATTTTTGCAGGTTTTTATGAGTCTGAAACTGTTTCAAAATGAAAAGTTTTTTAAAAAAATGTTAAGCTTCTCCCTCACAAAGCTTACATTCTTGGGAAAGAGAGGTGGGAAGATAGAGAGGAAGTATATACAAATTATTTTTTAAACGGTAAAATATATACAGTTAGATGGTTACCAGTACTATGAAGAAATATGAAGCCAAAAAGGAGGATGGAATGGGGAGATGGTATAATTTTAAACACTACTTTACAGAAGGCTTGCCAGACATGGTGGCTCACGTCTATAACCCCAGCACTTCAAGAGGCCAAGGCAGGTGGATTGCATGAACCTAGAAGTTCTAGACCAGCCTAGCCAACATGGCAAAATCCCATCTCTATGAAAGATTTAAAAAAATAAAAATTCAGATGAGCATGGTGGCACACGCCTGTAGTCCCTCCCTACATGGGAGGCTGAGGTGGGAGGATCAGCTGAGCCCGGGAAGCAGAGGTTGCAATCAGTGGAGATTGCGCCACTATGCTCCAGCTGGGGTGACAGAGTGAGACCCGCATCTCAAAAAAAAAAAAAAAATGGTACAGAGAGAAGGCTTGCTAAGCAAAGGATATATCCAGGGGGACGGAGCCAGGAAGATAACTAGGACAGAGCATTCTGGGCAGGGAGACAGCAAGTGCAAAGGCCCTGAGGTGCGATGTCTGGTGTGACAGAGAAGAAACAAAGACTGAACTATGGCAAATCTCAGCTCCGCTCCTGCCTTGGTGGGAGCTGGCCACCCCATCCCACCCTGTCCACACCCCTGCTCCTTCTGAACAAGATGCCAGATTAGCTGCCCAAAGGCAAGGCAGAGTAGCATCTTAGGGAAGATTCAGTCCTCAAGCCAGCACATAAAGTTTAACTTTCCCTTGAACAGTCTCTCAAGAAGATGCCATTGCTGGAGACTGTCTTCTCAGTTTTCTAGAACCCCAATATCCAGTTTGTCCTCCAGAACTGGGACAGAGCAATGCTTTTCTGACTGAGCACCAGATGAAGATGCTGGCTTGTGTTAAAGGACTGCGTTGGGAAAAAGATACACACCTTGCAACACAGAATCATAGTTAGGTGGGTGAGCTGTTCTTACTCTGAGAGCGACCAAAAGCTCATCAGTTCTCAGCTCGGGCACGCTCACGCCAGGGTAACTGCCACCTGCATGATTCTTACTCTCCACAGTTAAGTGCCGACCTGAGAAGATCATGATACTCATTCATCAATCATGCCTCTGCTTCAAAACCTTCAGCGACCTTCCCTTTCCACGGGACAGTTTCCAGCCTAGACTGGGGCACTTTACCACTACAACTGAACAGTGGGCAGTTCCTAATTGCAAGAGAAGCTTATGAGGGGTCAAAGTGAATTCAGTTTTAGGCTTTTCTTCTGTAAGTTTTCTGCTGAGAACTGTCACCTCATCATCAGGACCATGATGGAACAAATTGCTAACGAACTCCAACAGAAAGACGCAGAATCCACCGGTCCAGGCTACATCATCAACTCGTTTCGTTTTCTGGGCCTGAGCTCACGGCTGTGATTTTTTATTGCAGCCATATAACATGGTCATATTTTCTGCTAGTAAAATTGTCCCTGGGTCATACAATGGAATCAAATTGATCAATATTTCACAGAGCTGTTGCAAAAAAAGCTTTCTGGTGTTCCTGTCCTTCTCTCCAACACTGCAATACACACACACACACACACACGTGCAGCACACGCATCTCAGAATGGCCCACCTTCGTCAGCACAAAGAGATAATACTATCTCCTTATATGGCTGCTATAAAGATAAATGTGATAAATACAATAATTATCATTATTCATTCACTCAACAAATATTTAATAAGCATCTACTATGTCTAGCCCTTGCTGGGAACAGAGGACACAGTAATGAATAAAACAAACACAGGCTGTGCCCTCATGGGACTTACTCATTTCCTTGGTTAGCAAAATTCTCTACCTGGTTTACAGGGTCCTCCACAAGAATAGCTATTATCTGTCTGTCTGCTCATCTGTTCATCCATCCATCCATCTACCTCTCTCTATCCCTCCCTCTCCTTTCCTCCTTCCCCCAAAGACCCCACACACATCTTTTATGTCCCACCATTACCCAAATACTCCCTGCTAAAGTAGACCACCTGATATTTTCAGCTTCCCTCAAAAGATATTTTTAAGCATTTTGAAATGCTATTTGCATACAAAGCCTTGGCTAATTAGAATCTTTCTATCTTTTCCTTGGAACCTGGGATAGCTTCATCTTTCCCCTTTACTAATCACAGCATTAACTACCCACAAGGGTGCACACCTCCTCCAGCTGGTGTCCCTGACCCTCCTCCAGCCCCCAGTCTCCCCAGTTCCTCCCTTCACCTTGGCATCCACAAAGCCCAAAGGGAGCCAACAGCCTGACTTCTCAGGGGTTTATCTTGTCCTTCATCTCATCTCTGACAGTAGCAGATGTCAATGGTAAGAACCACTTCCACTATTTCAGAACCTTCTGCTGAGGTCCAGCATAAGACAGGCAGGGCAGAAGCTTTGAGTGACACCTGGCTGGTAGCTAGAAAGCAACCTAAGATGCAAGCAGCAAGCTACAGAGAGCCCAAACTCCAGCGCCTTGCACAAAGCCTGATGCATAGTAGGTGCTCAATAAATAATGGTTGGTTGCTGTTAAAACTGTTTATCTTTGAAAGTTTTGCTAAGTGAGGTAGATTTCCCCCCTATAGTTAAAAGGAGAGAAAACGAGCAATTTTATGTGTGCCCTTAAAATATTGGAGAAAACTGTTCTTAGGCAGGGGTACAAATTTCAACAGATCAGGGGCTATTGCAGGTAAGTTTCACGAGCCAGTCAGCACTGGAAAGACGAACAGGCCAAGCCAGCTCGCTCCTACTGACTGTTGCATCCAAGTTGTCAAAACAGGTGGGACATCAGAATTTTTAAAGATGAGCAACTACAGTAACTATTGTGGTCAGATGGTGTTTGCTCTCTGGTTCAACCTCTGTTTAAACACTCCTCTCTCCCCCTACCCAGCCCTCTATCTTGGTACACTGGTTTGGAACAGAAAAGGTGTTTTTATAATTGGCATATTGTTTATATTCCGACAGGAACATTCAAAAGGCTTAAAAATAGAATGAGTCCTTACACACCTTAGAGCTGTTCCCCCTGAAGATCTTGTTTACACTAGCACTTTCCCTAGCAAATCTTTTGAAAAGGTCAACTGCAGTTTACGAAATCATAAACTGGCAACTCCGAATGATTGGGATTTCGTTGCATACATTAAGGCAACTTCAAAGTCCCACCCAATGGGTTCTTTTGCTTCAGTGCTTAGTGGCTCTGAGATTAATAGCTCTACAGATCAGCGCACAGGAGCAGAGCCCCAAGGAGCGTGTATCCCAAATCTTGAAGGCCAGGCTGCCAGAGGGTACCAAAAGAAGCTCTTGGAATTTGGCAGGCCTCTGGGATCCTAGAACAAACACGGACTTTGGTTTAAGGAAACCGGACTTAGAAGACTTAGACCCTACCTTGTGAAGGGCTGGTTTATTCCATTTACAGAAAGGGTGTTCTCATCACAGAAAACCAGGGAAGCAACCGCCTTAAAAAGCAGCTCTCTCCTAGGGTAATATCTCAGTGGTTATGTCTTCTTATCTTAACCAACAGGATGTTAAACAAAAAATGTGCTTAGTCAGGCGTGGTGGCTCATGCCTATAATCCCATCACTTTGGGAGGCCGAAGCAGGAGGATCACAAGATCAAGAGATCGAGACCATCCTGGCCAACATGGTGAAACCCTGTCTTTACTAAAAATTAGCTGGGCGTGGTGGCACACACCTGTAGTCTCAGCTACTCAGGAGGCTGAGGCAGCAGAATTGCTTGAACCAGGGAGGTGGAGGTTGCAGTGAGCCGAGATGTTGCCACTGCACTCCAGCCTGGTGACAGAGCAACACAACAAGACTGTCTTCTGTCTCAAAAAAAAAAAATTGTGCTTAGAGCGGGAAAACGTAGTCCAGGTTGGGGGAGGCTGATAAACAAAATTCATCTATGTTCTTTACTGCAGGGCTTTTCAGAGCCTTTAAAGACCCAAAGGCCACTGTGAATTTCTAAGACACAGCGTGTTTCATTCACAGGTTTATCTAGCCTTCAATTCACCTCCACCTTCCTCTCCCATGTCCTCATGGAGCATAGAGCCTGAGCCACATTTCAGAAGGGGAACAAGCCTCAACTTCTAAGATAAGGAGAGAAAGGGACTGGCCTAAGATCCACAGCTTACTAAGTCTGCCCTCAAACCCAGGGCAACAATCTTTCCATGGCACCCACCCTCCTCCCTCAAGACCAATGCTGCCTGCCCTACTGGTTTAGCCAAACACTGACCAAAGACAGACACTGACTGCAGTGTTCAAGAACCAAGGAATGATATCTACCAAGTTTCCAAGCCTGGCATAAACTGCTGAAAAGTATGAAGCAACAGCCGCACCCAGAGCTGCAGGATCTTGGCTCTACCTTAGTGGTCAGCCAGCAACCGCTTTCGTACCTCCAAGGGTGGGGATGCCACCCCTCCTGCAGGTTCCTCGCAACTGGATGCTAGCTAAAGAACATTTCTGGTGTTTTCTTTCCCATGGCTGCGATGATGCATGTTGCAGGGTTTGGCAGAGGGATGTAGCTTTATTTTAAATCCATCTGCAGAAAAAAGCGGTCAACCACACAGGCTTTCAGGGACAGCAGTCCCGAATTCAAATCTCAACTCTACCATTTGCTAGTTAACACGGAGATCACTTCAACCCTGTGAGCCTCAGTATCCTCATCTGAAAAAGTGGGAAATACCACCTCCCCGCATGTGGGCAGGTGGACCCTGAATGAGATTCCACTGGCAGCTGCCCTTCAGTCAGCACAGGTGTTAGGGAAAGAGCAGCTCTTAAACGTGGCAGCAGTTCCTGGTGAAATCTACCCTGCTTGCCTCCCTTATTGATCACCTGCCCTGACAGCTGCCTCTGGAAACTGCCCAGATGAACTTGCTGTGAAGGAAGAGCAGAGACCAAGCAGCATATCTGGAGTAACAGCCACCTCTGACCTTGGAGGGTTTTCTTGAAGGCTCAAGGTTCCCCGGTACAAGGCAGTCCAGGCCAGAAGAGATCAGAAAATCCTCCTGTTGCTAAAGGGATGTTCAAGCGCTGGTCCATCATTTAACTGTACAGATGGGGAAAATGAGGCCAAGGCGGGTGGGATCTGTCTTGGCACCTACAGAGGTCAGCAGCACCAGACAGGGCCTCCGACATCCTCACAGTCCTTTAGTGCATCCCACGGCAGGGGAGGAAGACGAGGGGAGGAACTCTAGGAAGGTGATGTGGCATCCCCAACCCTCATCACGTTCCACTGATTTTTTAATAGACTTTAACAATTTACTGACACCAGCGGAGCTTATAAAATAGTTTAATTGAATTAATTAGGCAGTCCCGACTTACTCCTGAGCTCCCCCTTTGGCTCCGGGGAGGCTGTGCCTGCCGCCTGTTTAACCCCTTGCATCCTAGAAAGACTATCACTCACTCTCATTTAAAATAATGCCCCATATCCTCTGACAGTTTCTTTCCTAAACTGGCTCTTACCCTGGCCTCACCCATATCCCAGCGCTAAGCATACGTCTGCTGTCAGCATCTGCCAGGACTGAGTTGCCGAAATCCCATCCTAATCAAATTTAAATGGGAGAGATCCCTTTGTGCAGATGAATGCTGCCATCTCTCCTGTGGGTTCTCAGGTGACAGGGGCAGCAAGGGTGGGGTCAGTGTCCGAGCATGGGACCCACTCACTGGTCTGGTCAATGGCCACTCCCTCACCACTCCTTCAATGTCCTTAGCCTCAACTTCCCCTGAAGGAGAGGCTGGTTCCTGTCATGCCAAGTGTGGTCAGTGGCAGTATGAGCACCAGCTGGGAGCTTATTAGAAATGAAGCTTCTCAGGCCCCACCCACACCTGCTGAATCAGACTCTGGGGGTGGGGCCCAGCAATCAGTGTTTTAAGCCTTCCTTCGGGTTCTAGGACAAGCTAACATGAAAGAAGTGGTCTGGGTGATCACCAAGATTCCTTCTAGATTAAAAAGTCTGAGAAACAATCTAAAACATGAAAACGAATTCACTTACAAGATATTCTTTATAGCAATATTTATAATAGGGAAAAACTGTAAATAGCAAAACATTTCCCAAAACAGGCCACTGTCAGGCAAACTAGGGTACAGCCAACCTTATGGAATACCTATAGTCAAAACCCTCAAGTTTTACAATAACACTGGGAAACAAGAATCTTATGTTGACCTTTTTTTTTTTTTTTTTTTTTTTTTAATGAGGAGAGAGCTTGTATCCATCCCACCTATTAGTAAGAAAACAATACTTGGAAAAAAGATCAAGATATCAAAAGTGTCAGCATCTGGGTGGGGATCACTACGTGATTTTCTTTCTTCCTCATATTTTTCTGTGTTTCCTAACTTTTTCTATAAAGAGAACTTGCTATTTGTTATAATGAAGAAAAACAAACTTGGTTTTATTGTGTTTTAAGACAGTGCTTAGAAAGTTTCAGGCCAGGCACAGTGGCTCATGCCTGTGATCCCAGCACTGTGGGAGGCCGAGGCAGGCAGATCACTTGAGGTTAGGAGTTCAAGGACAGCCTGGCCAACATGGTGTAACCCCGTCTCTACTAAAAATACAAAAAAAATTAGCCGGGCATGGTGGAGGGCACCTAATCCCAGTTACTCAGGAGGCTGAGACAGGAGAATTGCTTGAACCCGGGAGGCGGAGGTTGTAGTGAGCTGAGATCGTGCCACTGGCACTCCAGCCTGGGTGACAGAGCAAGACTCTGTCTCAAAAAAAAAAGAAAGAAAGAAAGCAGAAAGTTCATGCTAACTTGGAATTCATTCAGAGTTGGGCTAGGCTGGGCTCTGAGCTTCTTGTCAGCTGAAACAGGAGGACGGGCCCTGAGCACAGGTGTGAAGGAAAGACGGAAGGGAGGATGGAGGCAAGGGCTTTCAGATGAACCACATTAGGAAAGTGACTTTGTCCTTGGTAAATAATTGGTCGAATTACTGAAGTAAAAACGTAATGGTGGAAGAGGAAACAACCCTGAGAAGCCAGATCCAAGCGCACGGAAACTGCATGCGGGTGAAGACGTCCTTCACAGCAGCCACACACACCTGAACACACCTGGCCGGCAGGAACGCACTCATTATTAGGCCAATAATAAGGCACTGTTTCCAGGAACTTCTAAGCCCCGGAAGCTGGTGCTGGGCTGCAGGTCCACCCCAGCTGGCTGGAGCTGAGTGGACTCAGCAGGAATCAATAATTACAGAGTGAAGAGCAGGAACCAGGTGAACAAACACAGACCTGGAATTAGAAGCTGGCTGGCCAGGTAGCTCCCCCACTTAGAGGCTGGAATGGAGACTCATCCTGCACCCTACTCTCTTTCTGTGGTCTGGGAGGCCATGGCACCAACGGCCTCAGCAGTAGAGATGGCATGAGCAAAGTGTGGAGGTGGAAAATCAACGTGTATCTAGGAGAGCCATTTAATATAGCAGGGACAAGGGGCAGCCAGGCAGGGGCCATGAGTATTGGGAAGTGGAATACAGCATGGGAGCATCCCGCATGCAAGCACCATGGGCTAGGAGGCGCTGGATTAGGGAGGAAGGAATGAACATTTCCATTCTGCGGAACTACCACCCACCCCTAAGCAAGCCCAGGTCCTGAGACAGCGGTACCTTCAAGCTTGGGCTAGCAAGACTCAGGGAGGAAGGCAAGCCACCATCCTCATTCCCCTCTCCCCTAACCTCAGTGGGCTTGCACATGACTCCCCAAGGGTGCTGGACAGCTGCCCACCAGGCCCTGAGATGGCCACGTTTCCCCAAACAAATCTCAGGAAAAGCCCATCTGCAGCCTCAAGGAGTGGGGCGATGGTCTGAAGCCACCTGATTTTTCCCCTTCCTCATCCACACCTGTGGTCAAAATCCCAGTAACGATGCCCCACCCAGACCCAGGGGACAGGGACACACAAGGCCTCTAGCCCCCAACCACCAAGCAAGAGCCACAAGTCCCAGAATGACCTGAGCTGCAGGTATCAGGCCAGGACGTGCCTTGATCTTCCATTAGCATCACTGCATACAACTGCGACAGGTGACAGGACCATCACCTCCAACCCACTCCTTTCCCAAATAAGGCACCTCAAGCTCAGAGAGGGGGAATGTCCCTGCTCAGGTCCCACAGCAGCCAGGGGGCAGAGCTGCGCCTTGAACCCCAGACTCCTGACTCCCATCCCAGCGCAGCAGTGGCTTGGCCACTATGGGATTCGCTGGCTTCAGGGTATAAATGGCAGTTGACCCAGGAACTTACTGAAGCCCCACAAGAGACCAAAAAGGAGGATTAAAACAGAGTCACGAGATCACTGTCCCTAGAAGGGACCCAAGCAGAGGCAGGAAAGATGATCATTTAGCAAGAATGGCGCTTAAGAGATTGAAGGGCAAGACCTGTTTGTTGGAGGGAGAGGGTGGCTGGGGTATGGATGACCTTGACATTCCATCCTTATTACGATATCTCACGATTCTGATCCTCACTCCCCAGTGAGGCAGAAGCAGAGGCTGAGAAGAGGCAAGTAATAACTCTGCCCAGTGCTTTTCACACTGGGTTCCTCCCACTGCCTGAAAGGCCAGCGAGGGAGGGGCCAAGCAGGCAGGAACCTGCTCTGGCTGACTTCCCCATCAGACACAGCAACCAGGGCCCAAGAAACTTTTTGGGACCCACAAAAATGCTTTCATTCCTCTTAAAATCAGAACTTAAAAGATGAACTTTCAGGTCAAAAAAAAATGTTTGACATAGAATAATTAATATATTCATCTCTATACCACCGCAGTCATAAAATACAATTTTTAATATTTTTGCATGGAGGAAAGAGCTCATGAAGACAAAAGTGCCTAGGGCCCACAAAAGTCATAATATGGCCCTCCCTCCTCCATTTTTTAAAATGTCTTTACCTACCTATTTAACATCCTGAGCACCTACGTCAGATTGCATTTATGACAGGGTTCTTTTGGCTAAAAAGGCTTTTGAAATCTCATAGTAGGTAAAAATAATGTTTTTCTCTACAATTGTTAGGGTCTAACATCAGTCACCGAGCTTACCAAAGCCAAAGGCTCAAGACATGAAGATTCTTTTGACTGCCTGAGCCTCCCAGTTCTCAGGACCCATCTGCTGAGGCTCTGGGTGGCACTGTTTCATGGAAATGCAGGCACACTGTGCATCATCCTTGCTTTTAATGTTCCTCCCAATTTAAGTTTTGAGAACCAGAAAGCACTAGATGGAAAATAATCGTGCTGACTCCTTGAGAAAGGGATCCCACATCGCAGACTCAAGCTCCCACAGTGACACCCCCATGATTCTGGAGGGGGCAGCTCTCATGGAAAGGAGGGGAATTCTCAAATCGTGATAAACCAAATGACGCCATCGGGAGGAAAGAGAGTCCCTGAAAGAAAACCCCGGCTCATTTGAGGACCGTCCTCTAACTGTGGCTCTCAACCTCCCATGTGGAAGCATCGCCTGAGGAGCTGGTTAGACTCTCAACTGTTCCTCCCCACAAGGCAGAAACATCAGTCTACAAGTGGCCCCAGAGGCCTCTCGTGCAGCGGTCCTGGACAACCCTCTGGAAAGCACTTGCCTACTCATGATCAAACAGGCAGTGTGGAGGTGTCCTCAGCCTGCTGGGCCTGGGTTTCTTGGTGCTGATTATTGGGTTGATATAAGGGTTCAACAAAAAGGAGCAAGAGCCAGGAAGCCTCATCGCCTGGGCAAGTCCCTGCCCGGGGTGGTGAGAGAACAGTGGACGGTCAGCATCTGGGAAGATGGAATGCCAACGTCAAGCCAGACGAGGAAGCCACGCACCAGGGCAGGGGCCAAGGAGATCTGCAAACATCATGAACAATGGAAGCTGCAAGGTCCAGAGTGGTTGAGCTTGCTCTAGAGGCCAAAGCAGGTGCAGTGGACACTGTCTTGCTTCTGCCTCCTCAGCATCCCTTCTTGCAGTACAGAACTATTTCACCCCTTCAGGTCCCCACAACCTAAGTGGTGTCAATGGGCTATCCCCAGCCCCCAACTCCAGCAGAAGAATCAAATAACCCAGGGCCATCCAATAATGACAACACACCCCTGTGCCAATGAGAGCCTTCCTTGGGACTTCTGTTAAAGACCTTGGAGAAGAGATACTGTCTTTTCTCCAGGACTTCTCCACTGGGGATGAGAAATAAACTCAGTGCTGCTACAGCCACTTCTGCCACCTGAAGAGGGCCTGCCTGAAGAAGTCAACACAGGGAAGCAAGAGCTGAGAGATGGAGACACCACATTTCCAGTGACATCGTCTGCATACGTGGGCCAGCCATGTCTAAAACTGGCCAACCCCTGGCCTTTCCAGTAGAGATGCCAATACATGTCCCTTTTGGATTAGTCAACTTTGAGATGACTTTCTGTCATGTACAACCTAAGGGGTCCTGACCACAATGGATGGTCTGTTGTATGAACTAGTAGATTTGGTTTAAAGGCAGAAAATAAATCCTCACTTTACTAGGAATGAGCTGCTTAATGTTGAGGAAACCATACCACCTCTCTCAGTTTCCATTTCATCTGGAACTTTCTAGCTTGTGGTGCATGATTAAATTCTATCACATGACTGTACAGAGCACTGCGATGTTATTTGGGATTTGTAGGTGTTCAGTAGATGTCAGGAAGGAAAGCAGCAGCCTAAAGGAAGACTCCTTCCCAGCCACCCCCACTTGCTAAGGAAATAATAGTCCTACAGGATGGCAGCAACTAAAATGACCCTATAGTCCAACTACAGCATGTAAGAGTAAAATGGCCATCAGAGACCCCAAGCCAAAGGAGGAACAGCCAGGAGAAGCCCTTTCTTCACAGCCATAACCTCTGGCATCTTCCCAGCACTTTATGGAGCTCAAAGCAGTTTCATATCCATCATCCATCCCCACAACCCCTGCTATGAGAATGAGACTCTCAAAAATATAAAACAGCAGAGCTTTGACATGGGCCAATTTTGTAATCTCTTTGAAATGCACGGAGTCTATGACCCCACAATGCCTCTTCTGGTATGCTACCTTCCAAAAATACTTTCATCAACGCAAAATAATATTGATATAAGAAGCACTGGTGGCTTCTAGTCATGACGGAGTAAGAGGGACCAGATTTACCATCCACCTTAAACAACTAAGAAACTGCCGAAATGTATCAAACAATAACTTTTAAACACTGGGTAACAGGCAAAATGCCCTAAAACAGGCAAGCAAACAAGGCGGGTCCTATGATTGTCCCAGCTTGCTGCCTGGAGAATGATCAAACTGCAGCACAAGGAAGGGAAACCCAAGCAGAGCTCAGGGTCTCCCAAAGTTGAGAAGATACAGTTTAGAATTTGGGAAGAGTGGCCGGGCGCAGTGGCTCACACCTGTAATCCCAGCACTTTGGGATTACAGCTCACACCTGTAATGCTAGCACGAGGTCAGGAGTTTGAGACCAGTCTGGCCAAGATAGTGAAACCCTATCTCTACTAAAAATACAAAAACTTAGCCAGGTGTGGTGGTGGGCGCTTGTAATCCCAGCTACTCAGGAGGCTAAGGCAGGAGAATCACGTGAACCCGGGAGGTGGAGGTTGCAGTGAGCCAAGATCACGCCATTGCACTTCAGCCTGGGCAACAGTGCAAAATTCCGTCTCAAAAAAATAAATAAAATAAAATAAAGAAACACACAAACACACAAAAAAGAATTTTGGAAGAGCAAGGAAGGTGAAACGTGCAAGGGAGAGAATCACAGAAGAGAACACTGCAGAGAATGAGCTGTGATTCTTCAATAGCTTCACCCAAGTGCTAATCAGCGCATGTGTGTAAGGAAAGCACCTGAGACTAGAGAAAGAAACATCAGACAGAACCAAGCAGAACCATTCTCAGAGCCCATTCAGGGCTACGAACAGTTCACACTCCCAACCGCCAAAGTGGAGAAATCTCATAATATACAGGGCATCAGATTGAGGACTCACAAAGATATGGCCTCAACAGTGATGGGAGATCAGCCTACAGACCAGGGGTCGAAATACCTTTTCTATAAAGGCTCACAAAATAAATATTTTAGGTTTCATGGGTCATTGTGGAATGGAAGCAGCCATGGACAGTACACAAAAATGAGCATAGCTGTGCTCCAATAAAATGTTATTTACAAAAACAGATGGCAAGCCTGATTTTCCCCATGTTTGGCCTAGGGTTTGCCAAACGCTGCTCTATTCTAAAGGTTGCTCTGGTCTTGCTAAACAAGGCTGAATAGCAGACCTCAAAGATCAAACATGCACTTTGGGAGGCCACGGCAGGCAGATCACTTGAGGTCAGAAGTTCAAGACCAGCCTGGCCAACATGGTGAAGCCCCGTCTCTACTAAAAGTACAAAAATTAGCTAGGTGTGATGGCGTGTACCTGTAGTAGGAGGCTGAGGCACAAGAATCGCTTGAACCCAGGAGGTGGAGGTTACAGTAAGCCAAGATCATGCCACTGCACTCCAGCCTGGGTGACAGAGCAAGACTGTCTCAAAAAAAAAAGATCAAATAGTTTCCAAGTAATTTAATGACTGTAAAAGGCAGAATAATAGAATAATGCCCTCCTCACACCTGGCAAAGATATGTGCGTCCTAATCCCCAGAACTGTGAATGTGTTAGGCTACATGCAGATGTAATTAAGCTTGCTAATCAGATGACCTTGAGATAGAAGATTATGCTGGGTGGCTGGAGTGGGCTCAAAGCAAGGGTCCTTCTAAGTGGAAGAGGGAGGCAGAAGAGAGAGAGAGCCAGAGAGATGGGCAACGTGAGAAGAACCAATGTTGCTGGCTTTGAAGAAGGAGCTATGGGCCGAAGAGTGCAGGTAGCCTTTAAAGGTTGGAAAAGGAAACAGATTCTCCCCTAGGGATTCTAGAAGCTCAACCGCCACCTTGATTTTAATCCAGTGAGGCCCATTTCAGATTTCTGATCTCCAGAATTATAATAAATTTCTGTTGATTTAGGCAACTAAGTTTGTGATAATTTGTTAGAGCAGCCAAAGGAAACAAATACAGCTAAGACTTCACCAATAACAGAGTAAAGCACAGCACAGAAATACTTAAAGAAACACCAAAACAAGCAGCACCAAAACGGTCAGCAGCATAAAATTCAGAATCAAAATACAGAATCAAAAATTGCTAGGCATGAAAGAAGCAGAAAAATTAATAGGAAGAGATACAAGTCCACACAGAGCACAGAGCAACACATGAGCATGTCGTTCTGAATCCTCTATTAACAATATTTTTGGAGGCCGGGTGCAGTGGTTCACACCTGTAATCCCAGCACTTTGGGAGGCTGAGGCGGGTGGATCACCTGAGGTCAGGAGTTGGAGACCAGCCTGGCCAACATAGTGAAACCCCGTCTCTACTAAAAATACAAAAATTAGCTGGGTGTGGTGGTGCATGCCTGTAGTCCCCAGCTACTTGAGAGGCTGAGGCAGGAGAATCACTTAAACCCGGAGGCAGAGGTTGCAGTGAGCCAAGATCGTGCCACTGCACTCCAGCCTAGCAACACAATGAGACTCCGTCTCAAAAAAAGAAAAAAAGAGAAAGACCCAAATCAAACTTTTAGAGATGAAAAATACAATGCCTGGGATTTAAAAATATATACACTGGGCAGTATTCAGAACAGATTAGATACTAGAGAAGAAAAGATTGATAAACTTGAAGACAGAGCAATAACTATTAACAGTGAAACACAGAAAAATAAAAGATGGAAAATAGGGCATCAATGAGCTATGGGACAGATTCAAAAGGCTTAATATACATGCAATTGGAGTCTTTGGGAAAAAAAGGAGTGGGGGAGAAGGGGAAGAGAGAAAGATATTTGAAGAAATAATAGCCGAAAGTGTTCTAGTTTGGTGTGAACCCAGAAGCTCAGTAAGTCCCAAGTAGAAGAAATAAACACATCATTAATCAAACTGCTTAAAATGGGAGATAAGGAGAAAATCCTAAAAGTAGTAATAAAAAAATTTAAAGACATTACATACGGAGGAGCAAAGAGTTACAGCCAACTTTCCATCAGAAACAAGCCAGGAAACAGTGAAGCAAGATCTTTAAAGTACTGAAGGAAAACAATAACAACAACAACCACAAAGCTGTCAACCTAGAATTCTATAGCTAGCAAAAATAACTTTCCAAAAACAAAAGCAAAATAAAGAAGTACAAAACCACAAAGAATTCAGCAGCAGATCTACACAAGAAGCACTGGTTCTCTGGTGATAACAGCCAGAAAACCTGGAACACCAAAATACCCACCAGAAGAAGACTAGTTACATAAACTATAATAGATCCTTACAATGGAATACTGAGTGTTAATTAAAAAAAAAAAAACAGAGGCAGATTTATTGGGGCTAACATAGAATGACCTTACGACATCCTATTAAGTGAGAAAAGCTAGGCTGTAAAACAGTATAAATGGCTCACAGTTGTACCTGTAAATGTATAAGAAAAAGACCTAGGGTGATATACTCCACTGTCACCAGGGCTTACATACTGGAAATGGGGCTTAGAAGGATGGAGAGTAATGTCAAGGGGTCCTTTCCATTTTTATTCTTCAGTCTACTTATTTCTGTGTCATTCTGTATTATTTTCAAAGAACATGTATTTGCTCATGCATTTCAAGTTAAAAATAAAAAACCAAAAGAGGTCCTTAGATGGGATTCAAGGTAAGCCCAACAGGCAGTCAAGTTCTTTATTGGCAAAGTGATTTTATGACTTACTCAGTTCAGGTCAGGAGTTCAAGACCAGCCTTCATTCCTTTTGCTTCCTTCAAATATTCTCTATTTCATTCTATCCTAAATTCCACACCCAGGTACACATCATTAAAAAAAGGCCTCCCAGAGGTCTATGTGGAAGCATGTACAAGGATGTTCACTGCAGTTTTATTCAGGGTAAGTGGGGACAGTTAAGGCAAATGAGAAGGACACAAGCTAAGGACTTCATCACCAGCAGCCCTATACTACAACGAGCGCTGGTTCTCTGGTTATAATAGCCAGAAAACTGGAAACACCAAGACATCCATCAGAAGAGGACTGGTTATATAAACTACCATAGTTCCTTACGATGGGATACTGGGCATTGATTAAAATGCCGAGAGATGATTGAGTAAAATGTGGTGGCTGCACCCAGCAGCTGGAAGTAATGTGGATGGATCTCAAAAACAGAGCAGAGGCACAAAAGTGAGAAGTAAAATGAGATTCAAACACTATACAATTTATGTAAATTTTTGAAGCATGCACACAAAACAATAGTGCATGTCTCTAAAGGCACAGAAACAAAAAGATGCATGTTAAATAGATTAAGTAAGTGGCCTGGAGACAGGAGAAGAGCAGAGAAGCTGGAGAAAATGGGGATAAAAACTAAAGCTAGAAAGGACCCTACATGAGCCAAAGATGGCTATACACCTTAAACTGAGCAAAATGAACTTGTTGCACATGAGCTTAAAAAAAGGAGGGAAAGAAAACAGGTAGCAGCTGAGTTCTTAACATGTGCCGAGCGTTTACATGTATTAATTCATTTAATCTTCACAACTAACTCCACATGGGATATTCTGAACCAGCCCCTGCCCCTGCAATTTACAAAGAGGAAACTGAGAGAGGTTTAGTAAACTGCCCAGAGTCACACAGGGAAGAAGGCACAGAGGCAAGACTTGAATCCAGGCTGACGGACTCCAGTGCCTGCCCTCTTCACCCCCACACAGGCAGCTTCTGACAGTTCTTATGCTACTCACTTGAGAAAATGGAAGCACTGCCCTTCCTTCCCAGAATCACAGGAAGTTAGATGAGAGCCTGTATTTCACTGCCTTGGACCCCTTTATGTGGATGCAAAATCAGGCCCAAAAAGGCATGAGGAGGCACCTCAAGACCACAGATGCCCAGCTTGATGTCTCTCCCACCACGACACTCAGTACCACAGCTTCAAAGAGGTGGGCAGATCACTTGAGGTCAGGAGATTGAGACCAGCCTGGGCAACATAGTAAAACCCCATCTCTACTAAAAATATAAAAATTAGCCAGGTGTGGTGGTGCACGCCTGTACTCCCAGCTACTCAGGAAGCCAAGACACGAGAATCGCTTGCACCTGGGAGGCGGAGGCTGCAGTGAGCTGAGATCACGCAGAGGAAAAACACGACAAAACAGAAATAGTCCAGAGAACAGGAGTTTGGAATAAAAGACACAGAGGATTAGAGACCAAGGAGACAGCAGGAGAGAGAACAAAACTTGCTTGCGGATTTGGGACCCAGCCACCAGGCCACTCAGGAAGCCGTAAGCCTTACTTCAGCCACTGAGCAGTGGCGTTTATGAGCCACAAGACCCCAAGATAACCCTGTCCCCTGGCTGGAGCTTCCACCCTGCTAGAATGGGGACTCCGGCCAGGGAACAAGGGCTTTTGCTGAGCCCGGGTTTGGCATGTCCCGGAAAAGCCCGTGAGGCCCTGGCACGGGCGCTGATGTATCAGCTAATGTCTCATTCAAGTTGTCAGCGTTTTGTTAGAGCCAATTCAGTGGGTAATTAAGAAAAAAGTTGAGACCAGATGGGGAAGCAGATGCTAGCTCAGCTGCAAGAACAGTTCCCTGCAAGTGTCTGGCAAAGCACCGTGCTGGCCAAGTACACACAGAGAAGGGCGACAGCAACAGCTGCCTAGACAGGAGTGGAGGCAAGCAAAGACCCATTTTAAAGCTGGAGACGCTGAGGCCCACGAGGCAGGACAACTTGAGGAAAAGGAGTGATTCTGCCCCAAGGAGAACTGAAGACAATGTGTAGACCCTCAAGAGCAACCAAGGCTCTCCTGCAGCAGGGGGAGAGGACGGTGATAGGAGGCAGGAATTCGGGTTCCAGCCTCAGCCCTGCCAGGTTCTCTTGGGTTGCTGCCTCGGCACAGAGAAGTCACTTTTCTTCTTCCTCCCTGTGCCTCAGTTTACTCATCTGTAAGATGAAGGAAAGAATCCCTGTGCAACCCACCCAAGGTAGTAATGAGGTTAACTACTGTGCAGAACTGTTAAGATTCTTCGCATTTAAAAATGGCAGTTTATCAGCCAGGCGTGGTGGCTCATCCCTGTAATCCCAGCACTTTGGGAGGCCAAGGTGGGCAGATCGCTTGAGGTCAGGAGATCGAGACCAGCCTGGCCAACATAGTAAAACCCCATCTCTACTGAAAATACAAAAATTAGTCAGATGTGGTGGTGCAGCTACTCAGGAAGCTGAGGCACAAGAATTGCTTGAACCTGGGAGGCAGAGGTTGCAACGAGCCCAGATCACACCACTGCACTCCAACCTGGACGAGAGAGAGACTTGGTCTCAAAAAATAAAATATAAAATATAAATTAAAATGGAAGTTTGTCCAAAAATTAAACGCAGAATTACCATATGATCCAGCAATTCCATTTCTAGGTATATACCCAAAAGAACTGAATGCAGAGTCTCAAAGAGCTATTTGTACACCCATGTTTATAGCAACATCATTCATAACAGCCAAAAGGTGGAAGCAACTGACATGTCCATCGATAGACAAATGGATAAACAAAATGTGGTATATACATACGAGAGAGTACTGTTCAGCCTTTAACAAAGAGGGGACCTGCCATGGTGCTACAACACAGATCCACCTTGAGGACATCATGCTGAGTGAAACAAGCCAGCCACAAAGACACAAATGCTGTGTGAGTCCACTTCCATGAGCTACCTAGAGTCATCTAAGTCAGCAGTCCTCAACCTTTTGGCACCAGGGACCAGTTTCTTAGAAGACAGTTTTCACCGACAGAGGTGGGGGTGGTTTCGGGATGAAACTGTCCCACCTCACATAATCAGGCATTAGATTCTCCTAAGGACCGCAACTTAGATCCCTCCTATGCACAGTTCACAATAGGGTCCTCCTGTTGTGAGACAGGAGAATCTAATGCCCTTGCTGACCTGACAGGAGGCGGAGCTCAGGGCGGTAATGCTGGCTCACCTCCTGCTGTACAGCCCAGTTCCCAAGAGGCCACGGACCAGTACTGGTCTGCAGCCTGGGGGCTGGGGACCCCTGATCTAAGTCACAGAGACAGTGCAATGGAGGCTACCAGGGGCTGGGGCAAGGGGAGTGGGGAGTGGCTGTTGATGGACACCAAGTTTCAGTCTGGAACGATGAAAAGTGTTCTGGAGACTGCCAGCCCAGCAATGCGAATGACTTCACACTGCCGAACTGTACTGTAAAATGGTTAAGATGGTAAATTCCATAATACGTGTATTTTACAATAAAAAAAAACTAGGGAAGAAAAGGAGGTCTTCTTTTTTTTTGAGACAGAGTCTCGCTCTATGGCCAGGCTGGAGTGCAGTGGTGGGATCCTGGCTCACGGCAACTTCCGTTTCCGGTTTCAAGCCATTCTCCTGCCTCAGCCTCCCGAGTAGCTGGGACTACAGGCGCGCACCACCACGCCTGGCTGATTTTTTTTGTACTTTTAGTAGAGACGGGGTTTCACCATGTCGGCAATGATGGTCTCTATCTCTTGACCTCGTGATCCACCCGCCTCGACCTCCCAAAGTGCTGGGATTACAGGCGTGAGCCACCGCGCCTGGCCGAAAAGGAGATCTTAAAATCTAGACAAGGAGTCAGGCACGAGCCGCCTACTGAGGAATTTCTGCTAGATGTAGATGTGGAGACAAATCACGGGCATCACGGGGACCATCTCACGGCCACTCTCCTTGAGACTCTGATGCAGGCTGGGTAAGAAGAAAACGAAGGTGACAGGACCTACAGGGAATGCCACGAGAAGCTAAGCTACTTCCAGCTAGGGCTTTCAAACCCACCCCGCAATCCCACCAGGAAAGAATCTGAGCATAAACCACTGGGCACTTCCCAGCGCAGCTTCACCAAGCCAAAGGAAGGAACCGCATATTGAAGCAACTAGTCTCAGCTTCACCTCACCAACCTTGGGCTGGTGCATCACTGACCTGTCTATAAATGTGTAACATTTAGCCCTCCTCTTTCCACTTGAGATCTCAGGAAGCAGTCCCAGCTATTCCAGAGGCAGAGGCAGAAGGATCCCTTGAGGCCAGGAGTTTGAGACCAGTCTGGGCAACATAGCAAGACCCTGTCTCTACAAAAAATTTAAAACTTAGATGGGCGTGGTGGTGTGCACCCGTAGTTCCTGCTACTAAGAAGGCTGAGGCAGGAGGACTGCTTGTGTCCAGGAGTTCAAGGCTGCAGGGGTATATGACCCAGCCTGGGTGACAAGGCAAGACCCCGTTTCTTAAAAAAAAAAAAAAAAAAAAAAAAAAAAAAAAAAACCCAAAGGTTTTTATTGGCAACATTTTTGGTTATGTGCCACCCAAGACCAAAAATCCCAAAACCGGCAATACCCTTTTCTCTTATCCAGCAAGAATAGATGATCGATGTCACATCCTTTTAGAGCTTCCTTTCTAATTGGCCATATAACTTACTAGCTGAGTGATTGGTCATAGGCAAATCAGTTAATCTCTTGGATTCC
>CAUYQU010064275.1:0-58163 GCA_963574635.1 Cheracebus regulus
TATTTACAGAACTCTCCTCCCACAAATCCACAAAACATACATTTTTCTCAGTATCACATTATACCTATTTTAAAAGCGACCACATAATTGGAAGTAAATCACTCCCCAGCAATTGCATAGCATTTCACAGGTTTAAATAAAATATTGGTTGGCGGTTTATTTGTTATGTTCATCCCCTATTCCTCCCTGTCTCCCTTGTTAAGCACAATTATTGGCATACAAGAGGTGTTTAATACCCATTTTTAGACTGTATTCTAGCCTGGGCAATAAAACAAGAATCCCATTCTCTCTCCCTCTTTCGCTTCCTCTTTCTTTCTCTCTTTCATTCTTTTTTCTTTCTTTCTTTTGCTGTTTCTTTCTTCCTTTCTCCTTTTCTCTCTTTTTCTAAAAAAAAAAATAATTTACATAAATCATGGGGGAATAACGAGATTGGAATTTGAGCTATTGTGTTTTACACCTCATGGGACAGTGACATGCTGTTAAATTAATGCTCTTTAAGAAGCACAATATTAGCTAAAATTGCAACTGACCACTGTGTAATTCAACATCAGTGGTTCTCAAATCTCGCTTTATTTTAGAAGCACATAGGAGGCTTAAAAATAAAAATATGGAAGCCATACTACATAGCAATGAAATAATATCCTCTGGTGTTTAGTCTTATGTACTAGCATATTTCTAGCTTCCCAGGTGATTAGAGTATGGAGTTCAGACCTACTGCAACCTGAGTTTGTCAGGCTGAGAAAACCTGGGCAGGGATATAACTATTTTAGCTATGTCTTTGCAGGTGGATACTTTGTACACTTTCTGCACGAGCTACCTCTGAGGAGCAGTGTTCACTGGTGGCAGTAAAAAGATATCTGCATGTCCCATACCTAGTTAGAGTGAATTACATTAGTTTAGAGCAGTGCTTCTCAAAGTTAGGTTTTCATAAGAATCACCTGGGGAACTTGTTAAAAATACAGTAAGTGGCCCACTCAGAGCACACTGAATAAAAATTATTAGGGATCTCCAGGAAAGGAGCTCACAGCTTGAGTTTTTAACAAATATCTTAGTTGAAACTTATGATGAGGCATATTTGCTACACACTGCTTGGTAAGAATTACTATTATGAATTAGGACCTTGGACTTTCAATATCTTGTCTTTCCAAAGGACATTCTGTTATCACATAGGAAAATGAATAAAGTCTACCCTCTTTAAAATATGGTGACTTTGATGCAATACTAATACATACAGTCAAACGGCAAGTGGGTTGCCATACTCTGATTAGGCTTTAACAATCTTTGCAAGCCTGAGATAACCAACATGATTAATTTATTTTAGGGGACCTATTCTAAAAACAAAGGCCAAGCTGATTTCATTTATAAACATTATTGAAAATTTTACTATAAGAAGTTACTATAAAAACAGTAACTGTAAAACTCCTAGAAGAAAACAGGAAAAAAAACGGACAGTACAGTGAGAGGGAAAATGATTTTTTAGATTTGACCTCAAAAGTGCAGGCAAAAAAAGCAAAAATAGACAAATGGGATTATATCAAACTAAAATGCTTCTGTACAGCAATAGAAACAATTAATAGTGTACAAAAACAATACATAAATTGGGAGAAAATATTTGCAAACTATACATCCAGTAAGGGATAGATATCCAAAATACATAAGGAGCTAAAACATGTCAGTAGCGAGGAAAAAACAATTAAAATACGAACAAGGAGTCTGAATAGACATTTCTTAAAAGAAGACATACAAATGGCCAGCAAATATATGAAAAAATGCTCAACATCACTAATCATTGTGGAAATGCAAATTAAAACTACAATCAGATAGATAATAACACTTATGATTTGTTTACTGTCTGTATCAATTAAAAGTTAAAAAAACAGTGTCAGGATAACCCCAAAATAGCCAAATTTTTCTAATTGCTCAAAAATAAAAGTAGGGTGATTTGTACAGCCACACATCCAGAGATCTTTTTCCAATGATAAAGATTTAAGTAGGTCTAATATCAGGTGAATATGTGACACCTGAGCTGTTGAGTAACTACTGCTGAACATCCAGATGGGAATCATCACTTGCATGGGTAATTACATCTAGTCAATGGGAAGACTCACCTGGGGGGAGTTTTAAATGTACAGATCCCTGAAGCTATGAGAGAATCAACAAAACTCTACAACACAACAAGAAACTGAAATTAAGAAGGCAAAACCTGATATTACAAGTTCATTAGAGAAAATTTTAAGTATACACAAAATTGGGGAAACTAATATATTACACCTACTCCCCAAATCAACGATTATGCACTTTTTGTTCTCTAAAATTTTAGGAGGTGAAAATTTTAAAATAAATTTCAGAGATTGTATCTCTTTACATGCCTGCATAAATGATAAAACATACTTTTATTTTTAACATGACAATTAAGCTATTTTTGCATCTATCAGAATTTATATAATTTTATATAATTTCTTAATGCCATGTAAAAACCAGACAATGTTTCTAGTTATTTCACTTATTCTCTCAAAGATGATTTTAGCAGTTAGAGTTTTTTTTTTCTTTTTAATTAGGTTCCAAACATCTGCCTCTCATGTTTGGGTCTTCTGTCCTTTAAGTCTCTTTTATTTTATAAGAGTTCACCACTCCTATTTCTTCCCTTTGTCATTGATTTTCTGGAGAAACTAGCTCACTTGTGCTTATGTATTTTTAGTTCTGTGTTTTCTTAATCATTTACCTTGTTCATTTATGCCATGTATTTCCTGTAAGCTCTGAGTTAAATCTAGAGATAATTTGATTTAGTTTCAATTTTTTAGAGCAACAGCACTTCATTCCATCTTATCATAAGGCACATGATATCTTTTTGTACCACTTACAATGATGCTAAGATTGATCTTAATGGATTCAGGTGAAGAAATGAAAGAAAAAATGTTGGGGATGTATTCCATTCTAAATGGATTGCATTCCATTCCATTTCATTATAAAAATAAATCAAATAATGGGTAGGGAGGAAATATATTTGGACATTTATGATTCACTACCTTCCTCTTTAAAAGGAGACTTCCGTATGGACAGTCAGAAAGCTTTATGTCTGCAGTAATGAGACATGGAAGATCAGTGCTTGACTGCTGTTTGAGTGAGCTTAAAGTATTTGTAATCACCAGATTTAGGTAGTTACATTGGGAATAGCCTAAAATCTTTGGGAGAATAAAATGTTCAAGTGTGTTCTGTGGACTAGACACGAGAAAAGTCAGCATGAGTTTGTTTTTAGCCCTGTTCGTTAATAGCATTACATTACACCACTGAATAAAATGGGCAAGATGAGACTGAAAATTGTACTGTACTCACATTCCGAGTTGAATATTTGATATTCTGGTAACACATGAAGGCACAGACTGGATAGAAATGCAACTAGTGAAGATGACTTGTAGATGAGTAATGTAGGCATAATGGAGAGACAGTTCTCAGAAATGTGGCTGGGATTGGGCCAGTAAAGAGACTGGAATAAAACGAAGGGATTGAGAGACTATCCAACAAGGCCACATAGTGGGAAGCAGACACCAACATAAAGTCACTGAAGTACTTTGAATACCTAGACCTTTGAAAAAAAGTTGCAATCGATCCTTTGGAAGAGAGAGAAATCTACCTGTATCAAAGGAATTGCAGGAATGATTCCTAATGATAGGGATTTCCAAAGACTACAGGAAAGTTTTCCAGGAAAAAAGAAGGTAAAGTTCAAAAGTAAGGAAACCCATGACAATCCTTTCAGATACTTCCAAAGTAGAAGTATTAACAGCCATAATTGTAAAAGGCTGCACATTGGAATCACTTGGTCCATATCCCCAAATAATTAAAGCAGAACCTGTGCCAGCAACCCAAGCATCACTATGGTATCAGAGACTTCCAAGTGATCCCAATATGCAGCGAAGTTTGAGAACCACTGTAATAATGGTATAATCAATTCAAATAAGATCAAGTTTCACTAAAGGCAAAAGTATGTTATAGTGATTTTAGAGTATGAAGCAGACAGGGTACAAGAGGAAGACTGCAGTGGGAAACTGTTTCAGGGATCATAATGAGCATAACAGCATTGGAATGATGGCAGGTTTAAAGCCTGAGTTTTGGAGTACCATAATCCTAGGTTCTAATCTGGGGTCTACCACCTTCAGCAAGTTACCAGTCTTCTCTCAGATTCAATTTCCTCATTTATAAAATGGTTTTGTTACTAGTACCTTTCTTGTTTATCTGATTATTGTGTGTACCCTCTCACTGAAATATCAACTCTATGAGAATAGGATTCTCATTTGTCTTGTTCAAAATTGAATTCCCAGTGCCTAGAACAATGCATGGGCACGTTGCAGATATTCATGATGTATCTGTTGTATGAATGGATGGAAATACGTTGTTTTAGTTTTTTACTATATTCTGAGCACTTTTTAAAAAGCACTCATCTTAGTTGATTTTGTTTCTTTATAACTGAATACTTGAGACTGGGTAGTTTATATAAAAAGGAGGTTTATTTAGCTCATAATTCTGGTTGTTGAAAAGTTCAAGATTAGGCTTCAGACTGTTTAAACTCATGGAGGAAAGCAGAAGGGGAGCCAGTGTGCACAGAGTTTACATGGTAGGAGGGCAACCCAAACAGAAAAACCAAGAAAGCCAGACTCTTTTTAGAACCCTACTTTCTCAGGAAGTAATCCATTCCTGTGAGAACTCACTACAGCAGGAAGGCATTAGAGGGAATTAATCTATTCATGAGAGGTCTGCACCAGTGACCCAAATGCCTCCCACTAAGACCCACCTTTCATAGCTCCCACATTGGGATCAAATTTGAACCTGTTTTTATGAGGACAAACAAACCATATCCAAACCATAGCAGCAGTTTGCATTCATCATTTTATTTAATCCTGAACCCCAGAAGGTGGGTACTATGATTATTTCCAATTTTCAGAAGGAAATGAACCAGGAAACAGTTAATTAGTAGATAGTGGAGCTGGCATGATACATGGATAACATGTAATTAGCCCAGAAAATTCTCACTAAATGCTAGCTAATAATGAGAAGAGAATAAAAGTCACAGTGAAATTAAGTGCCCTCAAGTTTCAGAGAGTAACACAGGTGTTACGTTTTATATGTGAAGTTGTGTACATGGAACTGGATATTGATATATCACGAGCAAGATGTTTAGAAGTATGCAACCTTTGTTGACATTCCAGATAAAGCATGAGTAAAAGGGGGATTGGGTAGCAAGCCCTATATACCAAGAAAGAGATTTTTACTCACCTTGGACTTTGGCCTTTCCAGACCTCAATCTCTTGTATCTAAACAGTCAAAATTTGTATTTGATTATTATTGCATAGAAGGAAGCACTGAAGAAAGTGATAGTGTTTTGAGCCAAGAACTATAGTATTCTTGGGAAAAGCTTATAATGGGCAGGTTTTTTCAGTTAATAGAAATGCCAAAAACAAAAAATGCTGCACAAAGCTCAACTCTCAGGTCCCATAGATATGATGTCACCTCTGGACACTTTTTAGCTTTACCATTACTAACCATATGAGCACAAATGTATTTATATCTTCAAACTTATCCTGAATCTTGCCATTCTCTTGGGATTGTCAACAACAAAGACAATTATCCCTTAAGACATTTTCATGAGCAGGATTTTTTAAGTGATATATTTGTATTATTTTTAAAGTGTTGAACTTCATTATAAATCACTGGCCTATTTTATTCTGAATTGCAGCATTTTTCCCTTGTACAGATACTATGCGCTTAAGTTGACAGTTTAGTCAAATGATCTCTTTGCAGTTCATCTAACACAACAAATGACCATTAAAAGAACAGTATTGAAATGTATGGGAATGCACAAGCAATCTCTGGACAGGATTAAAACCAAATTGTCTGCCAACTTGGTACCAATAGGGAGAACTGTGTTTTATGCACTGTCCAGTAATCTACACGCCCTATTTAACAAAGGAAATATGTAAAACTAAATTAAAAATAATATTTCTACTTACATAATTGCTGAACTTCCATAAAATTTCTATTTCTTGAAATAATGTAAGCAAAACAACAATGTAGATGAAATGAATAATTAATACTCTCAGAGCCTCGTAGTATGTATTTAAAATTTAATTCACTAAAAGCAAGCATATTTTTCTAATGTGAATTTTTTATTAGCCTGTAAATAATATAACATAATTCTACCAAAGGGTCATTGCACATGCACATCATTTCTAAAGCTACATGTAAATATGCAGCTCCTTGAAATGAAGTTTGTTGAAATAGTTTCATATATCAAAGCACAGCTACATATCCAGTGGCTGAAGAGGAATAGAGTAGATTCAATTGTCATTCCTAACTTTCTACTCTCTCCCTGAAACTGAATTCGCCACACATTCCTTTTGCCCTGAAACTTGGTACTGTCTATTAAACGAATAGGTAGATTTTTCTTCTTTGCTCCATTGACTTTGAGCTTTATCACCTGAGTAGCTTTGGATTATGAATAGTTAGCAAATATAATGTGAGTGGAAGCTTTAACTGTGTTTGTGTGGTTTGGCTCGGCCTCTTGATCTTCTATGTGTGCAACAAAAATAACCGTTCCTTTCCAATGAAAGACGTGGCGAAGACCTAGACCCAACCCACAGTCTGAAACAAAGGTCCTCTGGTTGACCTGCAAATCTGTCAGTGAGGGAAAAAAAAGAACGTTTATTGTTTTAAGCAGTTGGGATCTAACAGATGTTTTTGCAGTATTACTGTAGCAGAGAACTAAAGGATACAAGAAGTGAGGAAACTGATTTGCAGAGCAAGAAAAGGGCCTTTCTCAAGGCTACATAGCAAGTCGACAGACACTCAGGTTTAAAACCTGGCTGTTCTTCTTTAATCCAACTACATTATTCCCTTGACCAATGTATTATTTTTTTTATAGAGAAATTTATTTTCTTATATAGGTATGTATATATGGCATCCACAAATTATAATCAACTTAATCATTTGGGAAGGAAGACAAATCAAACTTTGAATGTCCATTCAAAGAAACAGAGGAAGCATTGAGTAAACCAGAGCTCAGAAACTCTGGCTTTAAAATTCACATGATATTTTACCATCTACTTTCCTATTGTTCTGCACCATGTTTTTTTTGAACCTCCGTTTGTTTAATTGCTAAAAAGGTGTAACATAATTTTTTCAAGAGTCTGTGAAAAAGATATTTTAAGTAATGGTTTAGTAAGTGACTAGTGCATAGTATGTAATAAACATTTTCTATTAAACATAAATTTAAGTTTTCAATATCCTACTATGTGATATAAACATATTTTATTGCTAATTTATAATTTTCACATTGTTTATGTCAATACATCACAGTTGATGAAATCTTCCTCTCTAGAGCTTGTCCTCTAAGTCATGTATAGTCAACTTAAAAGTGAATTTGATAAAACTGTATATTCCCAAATATCCATCTATTGTTAACAGAGTGAAAATGTCTTTTAAGAAGCATTTTGTTCTCCTGTTTCCTTACTGGAAATGCTTTGATACAGCAAAATAATTGCATAGGATGGAGAACAAAGAAGTATATCATAAAAAACAAAATACTAATATAAATAATTTTTTCCTTCTCAGCATTTTCAGAGTTTTGCCATTCCTGGAATCAACAATAGAAGTAGTAAAGTTGCAGCTGTTCATTAATTTCTGAAAGGAAATTTTGCCTTGCTTACTGTAATTTAAATGTTATTAACTGAAAATGTCACAAAAATATTTGGTTTTCATGGTCAATTAAGGTAATAAAACTCAGAATCAAATGTTTTCACAGGGAATCTTTTTTAAGAATTTTAAAAAGGTTTTAAAAAGAATCTTCTACTGGGATGCAAATTGATACAAGTTTTTAACTTGTAGCCTACAGTCCAGATGTCGTCCTTAATGTTAAAGTAAAACTTATGGAATCTCATTATTATGTTGAATATTTAGAGTTTATCAATATTATTTTTAATATACCTGTAAATTAGAAATAATAAATAATGTCTGTTTTCCTAATAGGGTTTTTAGGTATCCATAATTCCTCTCCAATGCAAACCTAGGAATGAATTGATGCTGTTGACCAGCCAATAAAAAGATTAGAGAGGCCATGCACAGTGGCTGATGCCTGTAAACCCAGCACTCTTTGAGGCCAAGGCGGGCAGATCACCTGAGGTCAGGAATTCAAAACCAGCCTGACTGACACAAAGAAATCCCCTGTCTCTACTAAAAATACAAAATTAGTCTGGCGTGGTGGCGCATGCCTGTAATCCCAGCTACTCAGGAGCCTGAAGCAGGAGAATTACTTGAACCCAGGTGGTGGAGGTCACAGTGAGCCAAGATGGTGCCATTGCACTCCAACCTGAGCAACAAGAGCAAAACACTCCGTCAAAAAAAAAAAAAAAAAAAAGATTAGAGCAATAGCAACTTAAGTCTTAACCTTATTATTATCATGTATTTTATAGTTACATTTCAAAGCCAAGAGGTATGCAGTCAGTGAAAGGGATAAAAAGGAAAATATAATGGTGTTTCTTATACTATTTATGGCCTGGCAGAAGAAATGTAACTGTCTAGTGCCCTTATGCCTTGAATAAACTCAAGTATTTCAGGTGGGTAGGCAATACATTACCAGTAAAATACTTATTTCCTATAAGATAATTGTAAACATAAATCTATTTTGAAGTCTTTTTGATTTTCACATTATTGTTTTTTCTTTTTTTTTTTTTTGAGACAGGCTCTCCTTCTGTCGCCCAAACTGCTGGAGTGCAGTCGCACGGTCTGGGCTCACTGCTCACTGCAACCTCCACCTCCTGGACTCAAGTGATCCTCCGGCCTCAGCCCCCAGAGTAACTGGGACTATAGCTGCATGCCACCATGCCCAGCTAATTTGTGTATTTTTAGTAGAGACGGGTTCTCCATGTTGGCCAGGCTGGTCTCAAACTCCTGGCCTCAAGTGATTCTCCCGCCTTGGCCTCCCAAAGTTCTTGGATTACAAGCATGAGCCTATTTTTTTTTTAATTAAATAACTCTAGCAAAAAATAATGACATCTATAATTAATCAGAGGTAATTGTTAAATTGATACATTTATAGTAATTAATTAGACTAATATATAAAACTATGCTGGATCATGTGTATACTTTATTGGTATACTTATTGGGGTATTTATCAGTTTGATAAACATTCAACCATTTCCCTGACTATAAGTAGCATCATGTGTTTTCGAAAAATAATATATTTTTTTCTCCTGAAAAAAATCAAAGTCATATTCCCATGTTACTTATGTTTCTCTAAATATTAGGATTGAAAAAATAATAAAAAGAGAATAAAATTAAGACCAATGCTAAACACTGGAAATTAGAAAGATAAACAATGCTGTTTGCTGCTTAGGACAGGTCAAATCTTTGAAAGCATTTGTAAAATTCTTAGAGACTTTCAGCAGTCTTAAGTGCTTCAGTGTTTGCGCTAAGCTTAAGCTAGTTTAATAAAACATGGAAGCCTGCAAAATTATCAAAAGGCTCCCTTTTTCCTCTATAATAATTTGGCAATGATTCCAATTATTTTTCAAAAGTTACATTACCCTGATTTTTAAGAGAACTATTTGAAGAACAATTAATTTTGTCAAAAGAATTATAGCTGAAATACTTTGAGAAACTTTTATTAAAATAGAAACTTTACCCTGGAAAGTCACATATAGATACACATATATAGATGTATATAGGTTTAGATATAGGTTGGTGTTTATAGCTTATGTCCTCCACTCTGTCCTTGTCTCTTATCTCTCCCTGACATAATGTAGCTGCTACCTACATTAAAACACTTGCAGTTTCTACATTTTTCATGCTGGTTAGTTCATATGTGTCTCCACTGCCTTGATCACTTTGCTTTCCACTTTGATAATTCAATTCAAGAACCACATTTTCCAAGAAGCTGTCCTGTCCCTGACCCCCCACTCAGAGTTATGTGCTCTCTTTTGTGCATTTATTGAATCCTACAGTCATTTTAAAGCAGTTTTCTCACTCTATTATTGTTTTCCTGTCTGTCTCTCCTCTAGGCAAGTACTGTACAAACTTCTATGACCGTCTAAAATTTTTCTGATATCTACGTTTGTATGTATACTTCTTGATAAGTTTTTGGCAATATTTCACTCATTTATATGCATATTACTACTAATCCTTAGACTAAATTCTTCCAAGACTTGTTTTATAATGAACAATAAAAATAGAAGTTTTAACATACCATTCCTTCAGTTCAGTAATTCAGTCTGGATCCTCTTGAGGTATAAGGGACTTTACTTTTAGGCCATTCCTCTCAATAAAATGATTTCTTTGAGAGAAGATGCTTTGTGAAAACTTATCTGTAACCCCAGCACCTGTGTTTGATGCAGAGCAAATACACATCCCTCATTAAATGATATGCATGATAATTTTGGGTTGATTTCAGGTAGCAGAATTAGAGATTTCTAACACATAGACTGAGAATTACAGAAACAGATGGAACCCGAAGGACCACTGAACACAATATTCTTATTGTGTAGATGAACAAACACATCCTTAGACAGGTCAAATCACACATTCAGTGATTGACCGGGAACTGGAGTCTATGCTCTCATTCCAAGTCCCCATTCCAGTAGGACGTTCTTGCCATGATGTCCTTATTCTGGTAGAGGAATGTGAGGATGGGGCATTTTCTATTACCTTTCCTCCTACACTCATAACCTGCATAAAATAGCTTGCTATTTCAGAAATAGACCAAGTGTACTGGGAATAACCCCTTGAGTTAACTAGATTTTCTTTTTCTACTGGTTATTCTGGTTCACTGAAGCTGCCAGTCTGATCTGGAAGCAGTTGCAACCAGCAGTCTCAAAGTCCAACTTAGAATATAGTAGTCTCTAGACAACTGCTGTTCAACAAAACTTTCTCTGATTATGTAAATGGTCAATATCTGCACTATCCAATACATAATCTGTATTTAAATGTGATCAGAGTGACTGAGGAACAGAATTTTTTATTTTATTTAGATTTTAGTTAACTCTAAATAACCAAATGTGGGTATTGTGTGCTGTATTGAATAGTGAAACTCTTGACTCAAAAAATTAAACATCACATATTAATGTAGAAAAAGCATTTGCATAAAAATGGTACCTTTTCAATTTAGTCTCTGCAATAAATAAATAAATAAATAAATAAAACCCAAAAAACAAAAACAAAAACAAAAAAACAGTATATTTTCAGACATCTTGAACAGTTAGCATCCAGGCAAAGACGTGTTTGCCCATTGTGGTCTAGGCCTGAGAAAAGTAGTGAGTATATTATCTGCAAATTAGAATGACCAAGTGAAATTTTCTTTTTCATTTCAGAAAATATTTTGAACAGTGCTTTTCAAATGTTAATGTGCATATGAATCATCCAAGGAGAGGGTCTTTTAAAAATACAGATTGTGATTCGGTGTCTGAGGTGGGGTCTGAGGTTCTACATTTTTGATGACTTCCAGGCAATACTGCTGATCTGTGGGCCACAGTTTAAGTAGCAAGAATTCAGACAAAATGTAAGCTCTCAAGGAAAAAATAATAATGGTTGTGAACAAAGGGTAAATAAAGACATTCCAAAGAAATCATGAACCATATAAAACTAGATTTAGAAATGAATCCCACACAAATCCATATTGGATTATTTCCACAAACAAATAAATAACTATGAATTTCCAACACTGTATACTCAAATTGCATCTTTTATGAGATGTGACAGCAGCAGAAAAATCCTTTGCCAAGTTATGTATCCTTGTGTCACTGTGGCTAGAAAAATACTTTTAAAGCAACAAAGGGAATGGAACTTGATTGTTCCTGGCAAGGAATTAACTGAAACTCTCTGAAGGAAAATCTGCAAGAAGCACTTCAATGTAGAGATAACCAGAACCATGTCTTTGGGAATAGGATAAAGTGGAAACCATTAATGATTTATGAATGAAAATGGTGAGGCTTCTTGCTTGATATAACTTGAATATAGCAGCATGACATTTGCTATGTTAGTTATTTTGCAGACACATTTTGAGGAGAAAATAATCTAAACTTATTATTTCCAGGAGCAATCTGGATACAGACAACCATGGATTTTATTGTTCCTATTAAGAATTTTAGAAAACAAAACTAAGTAATAGTTAACTAGTAAAAATGGCTAGTGGGGCTTGGATTAGGGCAGAACACAAGGGGATGGTCTAGACTCAAAAAGTTTTGATGATATAGATAACAAGCAAGTTCAGAGTTGCCTTCACTCATTTTTATAACTGAGCCCACAAAAATGTAGTACAATCTTAGGAGACACAAACATTGCCTTCCATATACCCAAAGTACTTTATGAAGGCAAACATGGAGTTTGAAATCTGTGTATCCTACAAGGAGTGGGGAATCTGTTATGTTTTTAGAAATAAAGAAACCATGGACTTAACCAATTTTATGCATTAGGTTAGTGAGAGGCAATATCAACATTCAAGGCTCTGTGTATTACTAGAGAAATTATTTGATGTTCCACAGTTACATAATATCATGTTCTAATTCTTACTCATTTTTCATTCCCACAGTAATCCTGGCAAACCAACAGAAAAGTAAAATCCTCTAATGGTCATATCTTGCTGTATTTTACAGTAAGAAATGATTAACAGTCAATCATTTGTCATCATAATGTCAAAAGATGTCGATGACTTCCTTGATTTATGGTTTGCTTAAATGTTTATATATTTTGTGAATTTAAACCACCAGAGCAATAGCTTTTCCATTGACCAATAGAAACACTACAGCGATAGAGGTCGCAATGTGGGTAGTGGTGTAGTCATGTTCAAAAACAGTATGTCCTTTCCCTTGTCACTCAACCACTCAGCACACACTTATATGCATCATTTGGGATGCTTACAGTTTCTACAGTTGAATATCCCATGTCAGTTCTCAAAATGAGGTCATCTGTAGAATTGCTAAAAGATGTTATTTAGATAGTAAACCTGCAGGTATGCAGAGAAAGATTTCCTATTTCTGCTATAGGTTCATAGAAAATGAATTATTTTGTAGTTGTAAAAGCTCTAAGATGCTAAGATATTTAGGGAAATTTGTAATTTTACTGTTATTTTCCTTATCAATACATAAGTGGCATTCTGCAATTTTATAGAATCAAGTTCAAGTTGTTGATTTTGCTTTACTCTCTTTCATACGAACGAAGAATGCTCCTGAATTTTTACATTGCCAGAAGGAAATACAATTAAAAAGAGAAACAAAATCTCATCTATTGCATAAAGTACTTTTCTTCGTCTTTGGCAGAAACAAATTGCATAACTTCATTCTAAATCTCTTTCCTTGACTTGTCTCTCTTGCTGTAAGTTCCAAGAGGAGAGACATCAATCAACATGCAGATGTCAGAAATCAATTCAATTTTAAATTAAATGTCTAATAGAAAACTTTAAACAAATCATTCAGTAAACATAATACAAGAAACAGGTTTGTTACCTAAACTTACATTATAATATGAATTAAATTCAAAGTTATAAATTAAATCCCTCTCTATATATATGTATGTGTGTGTGTTCATATATACAGAAATAGAAAGATAATGAATAGATGTAAAAAATACAGACATTTATCTAGTGATTGATTATTTTGTCCTGTATGCTCTTACAGATCTTCAAAACTAATGTCTAATCATGTTTTTGTTAATTGATGAGAATGTTTGACTATCCTGGGAATTTTGTGTTGGTTTGTTTTCTAAAGTAAGAAGGTAAAGGGAAGGAATGAGGATGTTCAAAGCACAGAAAAAGCAAAAGTGCAAAGAAGAAAGATACTTGTATTTTCTACAAAATTTAAGAACTGAAAAATAATAATTTTAGTATACACAAAATTTGTCATATCTTAATGATAAAAGAAGTAAAACATCTCTGTATAAGCTAAAAGATTTAATTCTTCCAATATAATATTTTTTACATTCTTAAGGAATAAAAAAAAAGTCTAAGATCTCTGATTACTCTGGATAACACAGATTAAATAGAAAATTTATTCTGTTCTGTTCTACCACTTCGCAGCTTTGTGACCGTTGTGGATAGTGGTCCATGAATGTTATCTATTATTATTATAACTTGTTACCTGCCCAACGACCATATTTTTCTCCCTATTTTTCTAGATGGAAGTTGATTTCATACTAGAAAAATACTTAATGACCATAAATATGCCACAAAATGTCTAACAGAGTGATTTCTATGTGAAACTAGTGTAGTATATATGTGTGGGAGTGTGGTGTTCATTTTTACAGGAGATCCTCTATGACTTAAAGAAAGTATTTATTTTCCAACATCTACAAATTTATCTGGGGGCATAATAAGAATTAAAGAAGAGGCCAGAAACATCTCTACATTTCAAAACTTAAATTACTATTACAAACATCCTATCACCTCCATTTTTTTTACCCTAGTGGTAGAATTTTGATTTAGAATGGCTAGTTTAGGAATGTTAAGGCTAACCTGACCTTTATTCTTTGTCTAGAATATATGAGTATGTTTGGGATGTTGGAAGAACTGCAAATTTCGGTGATCAACATTAATAGAAAAGAGAGATATAATGAGTTACATGAATAAAATCAATGTATTGTTTTCTATTGTAATAGGCCAATTGAACTTGTAATTGGAGACGACACAGAGCTACACCAGAATTAAGGAACTGTCACTATTTTCATACAATTTTCCTCCTTTCCAGGGGTTAACATTTAGATAGTAAAAGAAAATAATCCCTCAGACACATAGTAAATACTTGAAATCATTTTAAATGGCATTTTCTTCTTAACAGATTTGGTTGGTGGCACATTGGTCATTTATAATATATAGAAAAGTGAGATTAACTTCTAGATCAAAGGCTTCCTTTCTTCTTAACTGTGCCTAACACTGCCCTCCCTTGGTAATTCCAAAAGTATACATAGAAAAATACTTTAAATTTGTGATTCCTTTTGACAAGTATGTTGTATTACATCATAACTAATATAAAATTGTTATAAAATATAGTCATATTTTGAAAAAATATAAGTATATTTTTGCTTCCTTTTTCTGTTTTAAATTGATTATCATTTAGTTTTAATTGGAAAATGTATAAACAGATTATGAATAGAAACCCAATTCTCCCCTTGTTGAATGCATACCCTTTGCACGTGACCTCACTGTTTCTCACATTAGGAAATGCAGTCTAGTATCCCATCTCTAGAATCTGCATTGACCTCCTAACTTGCTTTGACCCATGGAATGTGGTAGAAGTGACGTTGTGTTACTTCCATGCCTAGGCTTCAAAGAAATCTTTTGTGCCTGTTCTCTTTCTGTTAGAATCCTGACATAGCTAGAAGAATATGCCTCAACTAGCTTTCTGGAAGACGTGGAGTAGAGACATTTACTCTCAGCCAAGGGCACCATTAGTCCTCCAGTCTCCAGCTAATCTGCCAGCAGCTCACAAACCCATGAAGAAGCCCAGCCGAAACCAGATGTGGCCAGCTAATCCCAGCCTGAATTGATGGCCTGCAGAACTGCAAGCTAAATGAATGGTCTTCATTTTAAACCACTAAGTTTTGGGATGGTTTATTATGCAGCAAACACTAACTGATATAGACCTAAATATGCAAGTCATGGTGCACACAACTTTGATAATGCCATAACTTTGATAAGAAGTTACAGTAATCTACAAAACCCATACCAGTATTGACTTTACTCCTATCCTTTAAACAAAGGGAAAAAAAAACTAGAAATTGATTTGTAAATGATAGGAAATAAAATGAAAAAGAAGCTTTTAGAGTTTGTAATCATTGTAACAACAGATATTATATTTGTTCTTTATCATTTGCGTATAGACAGTTTCTGGGTTAATAGACTGAGGATAGTCTTTATTATCTTATGTATTTTGCACTATTTGACATACAACATGTCTCCTCATGTTTACCATAGAAATTCAATAAGGTAGTATAATCTTCCTTTGATATGTCTTACAGTAAGGAAATTCTAAAGTCTTCCTTTGAGTTCCACTAGAAAGCAACTGATCTTCAGTATAAGGATTGAGTGAAAATAATTTAATTTGGAGATTAAAGATATAGCAGTAAAAGATTGGGAAAATGAGACAGGAAAGGGAAGTCAGCCAATAAAGGATGATTATCAAGCAATTTACCAATGTGAATGAATGAAGCTTACTTCTACTGAAGACACATATCTCATAGTTATCCCACTTGAGAGGCAAGGAAGTGGGAATATTTATACTGACTTCCATCAATCATTGATTGAGGGATGTTCTTGGGTGCTAATAACTGATGATCATTTCTGGCCTACTGCCTAGCTACAAATCAAGCCCCAGAGGCCAAAAGAGTATAAATTCAGCATTTGGGTGAATTTCAAAGTCCACAGGCGTGAACAGAGATGGTAAGGGTGAGATGATTCATACATGTGGGATGCCAACTATGTCTGCTACAGGTATTATTTTACAGAATCACTTTAGGGTTTGATTCAACTTATTGAAATTAAAAAAGAATTCAAGTAAACATTTTTCATTGCATCAGTCTCCCGAAATATTTTCTTAACCTTTCAAAATAGCGTAGAATCAGCATGTTTAATGCAAGTAAATCTATACCCAGCATTGATCTTAGATTTCCTATAGAGTTCCCATGACAAAGAAAATGCCACTAAATCATGGCCTTTGCTTATGAAAAGGTAAAGTCAATTTGGATTCTTTATTATGTTTTGTTCCAATAGCTTCGCTTGAAATTACTATCACTTTGTACATTTAATCTAACATATAGCTCTAAGGGTCTTAGTATAGGACCTAGTCTTTATTCCCTTTCACACAAATCACATCTTCTTCGTCCTCGTTTTTTGTCAACTGAAACATCAGCCTCCCATTCCATTTCCATTGCCTTTAACCAAACGATTTTCTCCTTTGAATTAGTTGATTTGAACATTCTTCTCTTTCTGAAATCAGAGGCTTCACTGTTATTTGCTAAGGAATTACTTTACAATCCCATTATCTCCTCAGGTCACGAGGTTATGGGCATGATGACAGCAAAGAGCCTAGATGTCTAGGAAGAAGAATACTGAAGCTCTTAATGGAAATGTCAAGTGAGAAGGGACACATAGAGGGGAGTGTGATGCCACTACTTTTCAAAAGGGTCAAGGTAAATGATGCGATTGTAGACTACTTTCTGAATTACCTAAAGCTATAACAATACTTTTCATTACACTTTGTATTATATCCATAATCCTGAGCTTTTGATTCAACAATTTTCACCAAAGTAAATATAGATTTTCTCATTTTTATTGTTGTTTCCTTTATCCATGTGTGTTTCTCTTCTCATGAAAAAGTTGTTTGATACATATACATATAAGATTTCTCAGGTACTGTTCCCTGTCTGATTCTACATCCTCATCTCCTGAAACTGGTCAGCAGAACCCAGAAAAAAAATGTTGGCCCTTGCTTAAGCAAGGCCTCTATTTTTTGCACCACTTCTCTTGCTAGGATATGACACTCCACACATCTCCGTGAGAGAACTCTGGCCTTTTGGCATAAATATCAGTCATCACTTCCTGGCAGGACCTTTTTGACATTAATATGTTGAGTAAACCGCGCCCTCCTTTGTGCTCTGGATCATCTTTTCTACTTACATTGTAGTAATTAGTTTACTAATAATAGTATTTATACACTTCAATATTCATCTTCTAACTGGACTTCAAAGTCCCTAAGAGAGAAAACTTAGTCTTATTTTTTTATTGCCCAGAACCAGGAAACATCTGGAACATTTTAAGAATCCAGTAAATATGGTTTATTGTTGAGTTGCTATTTTTCTTGATTCTTTCTTAGAACCTCTCATGCCTTTATGACTTTCTATATTGTAAAATTCATATAGAAATCACCACTTAAAATTTTTACTCTTCTTAAAAAATAATAAAAGGGAATATTAAACTTTACCTGACCCTCCTTTGATTTCTTCTCTTTCAGATCAAAGAAAATTTGTACTTTATTTTTTATAAAGAAAATGCTTACTTTCCTCATTTGAAAATGTTTCATAATTAGCTACACTTATGGAATTTATTTATATAATAAGCATCATCATCCTTATAAGTTACTATAAGACAGTAATTGTATCTAGTTGCTTTATACTCTGTTTTAGTAATTAAGGATAAAAGAAAGAGGAATGGCATGTTCAAGAAGGTGCTTAATAACATAATTATCGTCATCAACATAATCTTAATTCTACTTTTCCAATATTGTTTCACTGTTACTATGACTACTTATGAAGGTGAGTTCATTGTGGTATAGCAGCAGAAACATCAAATAGCAGTCAAGATAACAATGGTCCAATTCAGCACTTGTCCTTTGTTGTATATCCTGAAATGTACTACTTAACTTCTTAGGCCTTTGATCTTCTTACAAATAAAAGAACTGCTAAAAATAATCTAGAAGCTTCATTCTAGTTCTAAATTATATCTGAGTTTAGTATACAATGCATATTCCTTTGCCTTTTCTGATATTAATAGGTCTACATGCTGTACATATAAGATATGTCAAATAAGTGAATTTATAGAATAAGGACTTAAATTCCTATGATCTTAGGAAAAATATAAAAATGAAGAATACTGATTTTGCATACTTACATGAAAAAGATAGGCATCTAGGCATTAGGTCAAAGAAATGGAAGCCTAGAAGATGATGACTTTTTAGACTGGGCTTATTTATGTTGTGGCCTAGAGATGTCAATGACACCTTTATTTTAATCATCCTTTTTTTATTGCATTTTAGGTTTTGGGGTACATGTGAAGAACATGCAAGATCGTTGCATAGGTACACACATGGCAGTGTGATTTGCTGCCTACCTCCCCATCACCTATATCTGGCATTTCTCCCCATGCTATCTCTCCCCAACTCCCCACTCCCTGCTGTCCCTCCTCTATTTCCCCCCAACAGACCCCAGTGTGTGATGCTCCCCTCCCTGTGTCCATGTGTATTGTTAAGTTTATGTAAAAGCTGAGGTTAGGATCTAGATTCTTAAAAATGATAATTAATTAATAATAATGAGGATAAATTCAAAGAGAATGAAAAGGTGGAAGCTTTTAGTAAAGAAAATTAAAAAAATGGAAAACAGTTGCTGCTTCTCAAGCACCCATTAATGTGAAATATGATAAACAATAACGAGCAAGTTTTTTCTTAAGAAACAGGTACCACACAAGAAATGCATTAATTTATATGAGTGTGCTAGCATTTATGATCATGGGGCTTTCAATTAAGGAAGCATAAAACAGTGGAATGCTTTGAGGGTAATGAGAAATCTAAAGGTGAAAAAAGAGATCTCATTACTTATTTTTTTTTATTCTAACACTAAAAATGGAAAAACATTTTAAAATATTGTTTTTCATCTAAAGCTTACAGTTAGCTATTTCAAACTTAACAGAGACCAGAGAAATTGCATTTCGGATCTTAGTGAAGTTATAAAAATTTTAAAAGACCTAGGATAGATTTTTACTTAACATAAAAAGGAATTTGAAGACTATTCTAAAGTTGAAGAATCACGTAGTATATTGTCACTTGATAAAAACAAAGACACTATGCAGAATAATACTGAATTTACGGAAGATATTCTGCAAATATTTATTAATAGACCAGTAGACATTTCAGTAATATCTGAGAAGATGACAAACCTAACTAAAGCAAACAGGAATTTACCTCAGTGTATCTCTCCTTAATAATAATCAGAAATGTTATAACAAAATAAATTCAAATGTGTGAACTCTTTCACCCCACATATTACCTACTTAGTAAGCTATCAAGTAAATTCTTATTTGAAAAATAAAGCTCAGAGAATTCTTACTGACTCATGCTGTCACAGTCTCAGCCTATCCTAGGCAAATGTGAAGTTATTTTCTACAAGAAATGTCAATGAAATGTTTTCTAAGCAAATGCCTTTCTGATATATCAAAGGCAGCATGTTCTCTTCACATGGTGTCATAAATCTAATTAACTGTAACTCCTGTAAAAAAATTGAAACCATTTGGAGAAAAAGGAAATTTCAAAACTATAAAAATAAGGCAAAGCAGAGAAGTTTCTCCCTATTTAGTACCATTAATTCAGCTGAATTGCAGTGGTCTTCTACCTGATCTCTCTACTCCTACCCTGGTCCCACTATAGTGTCATCTGACAAGGAGTGAACTTTTTTTCTTTGAGATGGAGTATTGCTCTTGTTGCTCAGGCTGGAGAGCAACTTCCGCCTCCTGAGTTCAAGCCATTCTCCTGCCTCAGGCTTCTGAGTAGCTGGGATTACAAGCATGCGCCACCACACTCAGCTAATTTTTTGTATTTTTATTAGAGATAAGTTTCTCCATGTTGGTCAGGCTGGTCTCGAACTCCTGACCTCAGGTGATCCACCAGCTTCGGCCTCCCAAATTGCTAGGATTACAGGCGTGAGCCACCACACCCGGCCAAGAGTGAACTTTACAAAATGATCATATTGGCCAAGTATGGTGGCTCATGCCTGTAATCCCAGAACTTTGGGAGGCCAAGGTGGGCAGATCACAAGGTCAGGAGTTCGAGACCAGCCTGGCCACCATGGTGAAACCCTGTCTCTACCCAAAATACAAAAATTAGCGGAGTGTGGTGCTGCACGCCTGTTGTCCCAGCTACTTGGGAGGCTGAGGCAGGAGAATCACTTGAACCCAAGAGGCGGAGGTTGCAGCGAGCCAAGATTGCACCACTGCACTCCAGCATGGGCGACAGAGTGAGACTCTGCCAAAAAAAAGAAAAAATCATATCACCATCTTCAAAACTCAGAGGCTTCTGATTTCACTTACAAGGTCCTTAATTATCTAGCCCCATGACCTCTCTTTGCTCCTCAACTTAGCTCCAGTCACATACTGGTTTCACTGTTACTTGAATACACAGACATTGTTCTGCCTCAGAACTTTTTACTTATTCTTCCCCTATTTATACGCTCTTTCCCCAGTATCATCATGACATAATTTTATCTTCCTTCAGGCCTCTGTAGAACTAAAAACAACCACAAAGCAAGCTTTATATCTTCTTCCGAACACATTTTCTTCCCATTTTCTTGTTTTGTTTTTCTGCATTGTATATATCAAAGGCTGGCATTTTATGCATTTTTAAAATTTATTCTGTCTACCACCCACTAGAATATAAGCTTCCTGTGGGCAGGGACTTTATCAGTTTGCATAGTACTGCTTTCCTAGCCCCTAGAATAGTGTGTGGTACATCATAGATATTCTGTAAATGTTCATTGAAGGAAAAAATAAGGTTAGATGATACCTAATGATAATAAATACGTGAATAAATATTAACTTTCTGCTGGCCCTTTTGCTCTTAATGTAATGATCTGTCAATTGAACGAATCTTTGGCACATTCAATATAACTAGATTATATATCTTAAAAGTTTGTCGTGAGCTGCAAAGTATGCAGGTCTGTATTTTTTTGTTCCTAAACATAAACTCAATTATCAATATATGTGCTTTTGAGAAGGCAGCCTAGACAATCAGGTCTGGAGATGGCGCCAGAGAAGCTGGATTTGAGGCCTTGGTTTTATTTCTTCTTATAAGTGTTCAGTTGGACAAGTCAACTGGGTTTTCTGAGTCTTGATTTCCTCATTTCTTAAATCAGATCAATAGAAATAATTACTTTTTGGCTTACCTCATAGGACCATTGTGAAATTTAAGTAACCTAAGCATTTAAATATATTCTATAAAAGGACTAAGTGTTTCTGATGTTTGCAAGTATAAGGGAAAATACACATTTAAAACAAGAAAAGAATTAATTCTCTCTGATGCAAACAGGGAAACAGGCTTCTCTCCTTCCTTTTTGAAAGCACATTTATTATAGAAAACTTGTAATTATAATACTTTTTTTCTGCCTGTTTGAAATGTACTTACAATTTTTCAAAAGCTAAATATGCCTCTTGCCAATTTTAAATCCAAAAATGTTTTCTCAAGGACCTGAGATACCTTAATGTATCTCCCTTTTATGTTATGTCAGAACCTACTTAGGATGAATTACTTCTATTATTTTAATGATTTTTTTCGTCTCTCTTCTTTCATCTCAGTCTTCTTTCCAATTCATCTTATGTACAACATTTAGTTCTTTCTTGGGACAGCTGTATGCAGTTGGTAATACATGCTTATATGTTCCTGTCACTTGAGCTTAAAGACATTTTTCTATATATCCCTTGTCACTTGCTGATTGATATGGCTGACAGATGGCAATTTTTAGAAGCATCATCATCAATTGCTCAAAATATGTTGACATCTCAGCAGTAAATAATTCAAGACAGTCATGGTTTAGAAAGCACAGTTCCTGCATTTATAAGAAAAGGAAAATCATAAACTTCTAAGAATATGAGAAAGTAGACCTTAATTCAGAGTGCTCTAGAAAATGGTCCCAGTACTTTCAGTGAGAAATTTGCAAAGAATATTACTTTTTCCTTCATTTAAAAGATATTTGCTGTGTGCATTTCAATCACTGTCCAAGGCACTCAAGGAAGTCATGGTGAATAAGAAATATGAGAAACTTGTTTTTTTTAAATTTACATTCTTTGTGGGGAAAAACAAACATAAACAAGCAAACAAATATGTAAAGAAGATAATTTTGATAATGATAAATGAGAAGAAATAGAAATGTGCTAATAAGTGACAAGCTGTGTAGACATAGTGCTATGCATGTGTGTTTGAGGGACAGGGATGTGTAACAGATGCTGTGATGTTCTTCCCTGTGTCTCCTTTACCTACCCTCTGAGATCACCTGCAGCTATGGTAGACTATATTTCTGAAATTTTATCAAGTACTGCATATTTTGCCTCATATTCTGGATTCTTACATAGGTATACACATGCAATGGTGGTTTGCGTTTACATCTGAACTGTAATGTGAGCAAGGATTAGAAAATAGATCACTCAACTTTGAAGGAGCATTCAGAAATGAATAGAAAAAACTCAAGAACTAGGGAGACTGATGGGAATAATTAAAACCATTTAACAAAAATTTAATTTTAAATAATTGTTAAAAAATGTAGCCAGAAAGAGAAATAAAAAGCATCTATAAGTTTTAAATTAATAAGAAAAGTGAAATCAAAATAATGTTTAAAATGAAGACACCAATCTATACAAACAAAACCTAGAGAAAATGTACCAATTTATTTTCATATATAGGGATGGACAATTCCAGAAGGTCTAGTTTAATTCCTAACATTATCGAATAAAGAAATGTGAACTCAGTAATTCTTAAAGTATACATATATATGATTACCAGTAGATTTTTCTTAATTGAGAATATAGATTAAAATACACAAATCTTAATTCTGTGGATTTTTACATTTGTTCACATATGTAATGGCTATCCAGATCAAGTTATGAAAGAACTTCAGCATCCCAGAAGAACTCTCTTGTGCCCCTACACAGCCAGTAGCCTCCCCTCACAAGGGTACACACTATTCTGATCTCTACTACCACAGATTAATGTTGCCATTTTGGACTTCATGTAAATGGAATCATATGGTGTGTACTGTTTTTTGTCTGACTTCTTCCTCTAAGCATCATGTCTGTGGAACTAAGCCACATTGCTGCATGTAATGATAGCTTTGCTGTTTTCTTTATTGTGTAATATTCCATTGCATAAATATATCATGATTTACCCATTCATTTTTTGATGGACATTTGAATTATTTCTAGCTTTTGGCTATTAAGAATAAAACTTCTGTAATCATTCCTGTACATTTCTTGCACATTCTTAAACATTTATTTCTGTTGAGTGTATGTCCAGGTGTAAAATTGGTTGCTGAAGTTGATGTATAGCTTAAGTTATTACTGTTAGGTAATTTTTTCCAAAACAGCTGTACAAATTTAAATGATAACAAGCAATGTAAGCTTTCTAATATCTCCATATCCCTAATACTTGATAATGTCAGACATTTTAGTCATCCAAAGGTACAAGTTTTAAAAAGATTTTTTGCCTTCTAAATGACAGAGTAAAAGAAAAACATGTAAAGAAACTTTGTCCAGTTAGAAAAAGGTGTGACAAAAGCCCAATAAATCAGAAAATAGCATTTATTATAATTATTATTATACCTTTGTCAATTCCATGTTAATTACATCAGACAACTCTACTTCTGTTCTGGAGTTTCTCTACAGAATATATATTGATGGCTTATCTGTCTTTATAGCTAACAACCAATTTGGCATGAACTTATTGGCTGGATTTATAAGAAACATACTCTTAATTATCACACTAGTGAAATAAATAAATAAAATAAACAAGCAAAAAAACCCCGAAAAACCCTAATAAACAGAGAGATTCTCTGAAAGTGGATTTCAGAGCATAACATCAATACACAAGTGCAAGAGTGGTTAGGGAAGCTAAGTTCTGCTGCTGCAGAAACAGCCAAAGTAGAACAGCTGCTGCAATGAAACCAGGCAGTATCCATTGGGAATTCTGAAGCTCTTCAACCTGATTGTTCTTTCTGCTCAGTGTCATCAATTGTAGCAATTGATTAATGTGATAGAAGATCACTCACTTTCTCCTCAGTCAGGAAATTGTTAAGTTATTATACTCTCAAGTCCTCTAACATTTTCATAGGTGTAGCTAATATAACTTAACAACGCAATAGAAAAACAGAGCTAGCATCATCCTGGGGTTGTGAATAGGTAACTATAACTCTAAATCCAAATTTACTTGAGATCAGTATTTTCCAGGTTCCCCTCTATTATTATGAATACTTGAAAATTTATATCCAGCATTATAAATAGTATTGCTGTATCTCATTTTCATTTCAAAGTTAAATAATATTGAACTTAAAGAGATTTTTTCATGATTTTTTTTTTTTAAGATGGGGTTTCACCATGTTGGCCAGGCTGGTCTTGAACTCCTGACCTCAGGTGATCCACCCACCTCGGCCTCCCAAAGTGCTAGGATTACAGGCGTGAGCCACCGCGCCCGGCCGATTTTTTAAAATATAGTACATAGTAGTCATTCTTATTTATGGAATTTAGATAACATTTTATACATCCCTATTTCTTACCAAAAACACAATATTTGTTTTTGCTTCACTTAACACTGAAAACATTTTAAAGTATTTCTGCTTCATATTCAGATTTTTTAAAAAAAAACAGGTCATGTACCCAATGGTATAGCCATGAGTTAAGCATATTTTTGCAATGCTGGAGAATGTTCAGAAAGATTTCATCTGCTTAGTTACTCCCCGTTATACACTTAATACTAGTGATTACATGCTTGTTGCCTTTTTCTATAAAAAGAAACTTCTGAAACAGGAAAACCTTTACACGTGCATTAATATGTAAGTCATGTTCAATGCCAAAAACATCATTACCTTGGATAATGCCATGAACTCTGCTTCCTATTGTGGCATCTTATAAATATCTCAGCTAATTTTTAATGTATTCTCTCTGTATCTGCAATGTATTACCTTTATTTAATCTTCAGCAGTAATATCTAATATACCCAGTGAAACTGAATATGATTTTTTTCTGTCACTGACAGTAACAGATAGTTCTTGATAATTATGATCCATGTGTAGCTCTTTCTTTCATTAGAGGAGAAGAGCATACAATGCCAAATCAACTGCTGGAGCAGTTTTGTGTCATCAATCTCAAACCACTTGCCAATGTCGTGAAAGCACATATCTCCACAGAGTAATATATCTGTGTCATCTCATTGTCATATATCCTGAATTGTTTAGAAAAGCAAATGAGAAAGGAGAAAAACAAGTATGAGTATTTTTTCTGCTCTATATGAAATACAAGATGAATGGAAATTTGCTGAGTCTGTGTTTTCCTGTGTGTGTGTATTAGTGTGCATATGCACATATTATGGGAGGGAGGAGAAGTATGTTTGCTAGTGTATACATTTAATGTGTGTATTATATGCTGTGATACTCCATCTGTAATTTAACCACCCAAAACCATACAGATAAAAAAGGATAGAAAGGGAATTTCTTTGTCTTCTGCCTTTAGTCAGTGTTAAAGGTAAGAGCCACTTTTCCTGAAAATAATTAATTGCTCACTGCTTCATTGTTTAAGATGATAATCTCTTATAGAGTCAAGTTGATGTAATATAGGCATCATTGCTATAGCTACGATCCTGAGGTTTTATGATCATCAGAACCCATTTTCCCGAATTAAACTCTCCCAGAAGTACTATTTGGAGTTCCAACCATCTGTTTTGGTGGACATACCAAATAACCACATAGGATGGATAAAAAAGATCTAAGAACAATCTCTATATTATTTAAATATAAGCGATTAATACCATGAAAAATAGTTACGGGATTATTTAAAGAATTACTGAAGACACAAATGTAACAAACCATATTTCTTTCTTCCACCTGTCATCAGATTTGCTATGATATGGTTATTTCACATAAAAATAAGCCTGCATTTATTAATGCTAGTAAAATAGAAGGAATATAGAAGCAAGAAAAATCATCTGTATTCCACCTCTTGCTGAGTCTTTTGACAAAATCATTTAAATTGTTATGCCTCAGTTCCCTCACTTAATTTGTATAAAGATTGAGGATCAAATGGCATAAAATCTTTGAAATCATTTTGCAAAACTGTAATCAATGATACATCTGTAACATAATTGTTAGTTGCTTCTTTTTAAATCTTACCAGACATTCAAAACAAATGAAGAATCCCAAGTGGGCAAGACTGTTTGGAAACATGTTATTGCAAAATTACATAATATCCCTTGAAATATGTATTAAACAGGATGACATTACACACAATCTCCAATCTCAGTGGCTTAGCACAGCATGCAAATTTTCTTGTAGTTCTGGGCAACTCTTCAGGTCAGCAATACTTCATGTGGTGATAGTAGTCCAAGCTTATGAAAGCTCTGTTGTCTTCTCACTGCACCATCTGGAACATGCAGTCTCCTTGGTTAATAGGGAAAGAAAAGCACTAGAGTCTTACTCTGAAAGTTAAATCTTTCAGACTAGAAGTGATTCAAGACACAAAGATTTTAATTCACTGTAGCCTAACATAACTGTAGACGAGTAAGAATGCATAGACCTCTTGTGTTCCTTCAAAGAGGACTGGTTATGGGAGAGCACCAGAAGTCTCTATTATAAGCTTCATTAGTTATGGTAAGTTTTCAATAGCCCCTAAGTTCAATTCGATGATTTATTATTATAACTGTTTCTACCTTTCTCTTAGGTACAGATGAATCAATAGGACAAGATTAAACCACCTGTAAATAAAAATATACTTGGGAAATAAAGATTATATATTATACTACAGATATAATTCAGGGTTTGAATTATATATTTTTTTCTGTACCAACTTACTCTATTATCTTAAACTGGGCATAGGAATACCAGGTAACTCAGGTAATTTTAGGGTCACAAGTAACAACATAAAACTTTTCCCTGTTTCCCAATGTTTGGAAACCACATCCACATGCATAGTCATACATATATGCACACAGTTGCATACACAAACATGCTGGCTTATTTATTTATTTATATTTCTAATAGTACCCATACTGGTGTGAAAACATGTCCATTTAAATGGAATAATTTTAAACATCTTATGAAGATTCTAAGTCATCATTACAGAGAGTATTGGTGGAGAAATGGCAATGTTATAAGTTCAAATAACTTTTGAAAATTTCTTTCCTAGTGTAGACAGGCAGAGCACCAGAGGGATATCAAGCTATCATACTCTACATGAAGAAGATTATGAGCATTTCTAAATAACATAGATGTATAGTTATGCATTTGCTCAAAAGAATCTATGAGTAAAACTGGTAGGACATGCTCCGCATTATCAAAATTATATTAATAGATCATATTTCATATGGCTTATTTTTGATGTAATGACTTGTAAAGGCAGAGTGTGATTGCTGTAGATCTCTGATGTTTGCAATCAAAATCTTTTTCTGTTAATGTTGACCTTAAAACCATATAATTTTAAAGAGGAAATCTGAAGGAAGGCTTTCGTAGAGGCCCAGGTAGAATTAAAACCCTTCTTGTTTGTTTATGCTCTCCAGCAAGTATTTTACAGAGTGTTTCTGATACTTTCCTGACCTTACATTGTAAATAATTGACTTTTCCTAATAGGCTATTTCCCTAAAGGCAAAAGCTCTATTTTATTTGCATCCTTACCTTGAAGTTTCAAATAATCCCCAAAACATTATGGATGCTCCATAAATATTTGTTGAATGGCTGAATGTGCTGAGAAACTAAAGACAAGTGACAGACAATAAGGAAGACAATAATTTAGGCTAACACTTTTGATACCAGATTTAACTTGGGTGCTACTCAATAGTAATAGTTTCATGATTGAAGAAAGCTGAATTATGAAGGAGTAACCATCTCATATACAATTATATGGTATAAAAATAAGAGCAGAGGATCTGAAATAAGACTACGTGGGTTCAAATCTGGTTTCCACTAGTTCATTCTCCTGTGATACTAGGTAGCTACTTACATTTTCTGTGCTCCAATTATCTTATCTTTTAAATGATGATAATGATGTCCATCTCACAGGTTTGTGGAGAATATAAACAGAGCCAATATATGGAGAGTACTTAGAAAAGTGCATGGCAAATTGACACAGTCAATTAAGCTTAGAATAAACCTTATTTGTGTTCTTTTCCAAGGTGACTCTCTGACACATACCTGGAGCAATCTTTGTCTAAAAGCTTGGAAATTTTCAAGGAAAATGACCCGGTGGGAACTGTTACTACTAGAAGACATGGTCTTTTCTGTTGGAGAGATAGGATTAGGAAGAGATCACAAATGAATTGCAACTATCCACTTTACAATTTGAAAGGGTCACATTGTTGAGGGAACTGTTTTTCCTTTAGCAGAGTAGGCCATCTGTTCCACATTCATTCTCCTCCCCCTTACAAGAAGTCCCTGAACTTTGAAAGAAGGAAAAAGTTGGGGACTACACAATCTAGTGATCAATAATACAGGATCTCTACCAAAATTTGACATAATTGTTAAGTTAAAATCTCTTGAGATTTAAGAAACCAATATGGAACTCGAAGAAAAGAATATTCTCAAAACTCCAGAAAGATAATTACAAACTTATCTCCTCGATGAGTTATAAGTTACCAGAGGCAGCCTGTTTCATTTTCCTTTGTTCTGTCTAGTCTAATAGTACATAGCTTTTACTATAGTATGTAGTATTACATGTCTATTTACTATTAGACATATTCAATCTGAAATATTGGGATATTTGATCTAAAAACGCCAGAAAAATTATCCTCCTCCTAATCATTGCCTGAGGACAATTGAAAATCACTTGGCCATATTTGCTGAACTGTGCTGGGAAGTTCAAACTAATTGGATCTGCTGAATAGAGCCCAACTGAAAATCAAATCATCGATTTCATGTGAGTGATAATAAACAAATCTCCAATTTTCATTGCACTAAGTAAATATGGACTTATTTATATAAGTATCTAACATGAAATTTAACAACAAAAAATTTTCTTTCTATACAGAAGTTCTTGTCAACAAAATCACAACTAGAATTCAGGCTGAAGGACCATTTTAGTTTATGAAGAAGTAATACAGAAATTGGCTTACTGTTTTGGCTCCCCGAAATATTTCTGCATTATGAGAAAAGCTGCTTATGTAATTGCAAAAAGTTTTTCAGAAATTGTTAAGATAGACCCAAAGGAAATAACTTTTTCTGTAATATACCCTACTTCTAACCTAGAGATTTCATATTAATAGGAAAGACTTTTCATTGGTAATTATTAGATATATTTATTAACTTGTTCAAGAGAGTAAATAAAAAATGTTTAGATCACCTTTTCTATGAGGCTAATTTTTAAGGTAGAAAATGAGAATGTACTTATTCTAAGAAAAGTAATTATTTTCTTATTAATCTACTTATAGCTAAGCTATGAAAGCTAATAGAAATTTAGCTATAAAAGTTGTGTTTTATCAGATAGGAAATTTTGAAGGACAGTAGAACTCTCTGTATCAGCACTTCTACCTATATGGAGTGCTCAAACTGGGGCAGAAGTTAAGGCAAAGAAATAGTAGAATGGCATGCAGTAGTGACAAATATTTGCCAAGCATTCATTCATGCATTTTGCATGTGCCAGCTTATTTAACTATTCCAAAAATCCTTAGAGGTGTGTAATTTTATAACTAAGATAGAGTTAGGAAACTTCATAAGGTACGCAATGCCCAGCTAAATTTTATTATCAGATAAACTATGAATAATTTTTAGTATCAGTATATCCCAAATATTCTATAGGACATACTTATTCTAAAAAAAAAAAATCATTGTTTACTTGCAACTTAAATGTTACTGAGCATCCTACGTTTTATTTGGAAACCTACGATAAAAGGCAGGTGAATTTTAGGATGACAAAACTGAGACACATAGGGTTTGAATGAAACACTGTAGCACTATCAGAATTCAATTATAGGTCTATCCATCTCCAAAGCCCCCAATTTTTCTACCAGACTCTACTGTCTTAGGTTACAGAAATTCTCTAGACTTTATATATATGTGTGTGTGTGTGTGTGTGTTTCAACTATATTTTTCATATATATTTTTTCATATGAAAAACCTAGGTAAAAAGTCACCACTTGACTTTTTGGGGGGCTCTTTTTATCCATGGTTACACAAGTTAATTATCCCTGTTTAGATTCCCAGAATTTTCGTGCTAATCACGTATCTCATGACTTGACTTAACAGAGCTTCTCATACAACTTGCTTTGTACTGAAAACTCACTTTTTAAAATTTTACAATTTTTTTCTTTTGCTACTGTACCATATAACAATGTGAAGCCCTGAAGCACAGACTTCCTAGCATCTTAACCTACCTGGCATAAATTAGTGATAGCATATTCAAAAGCCTTTTAGGTGATCTACTATTCTGAATAAAGTTGGGAGAAATTGAAGAGATTTACAAAACTTGAGAGAAGTTGGAAATCGTTTATAATTGAAATATATTACTGATAGAAGGTAGAAATACACTCAATATCGAGGTAATATTTGTCCCTAAAACTGAGAGCAGAGTTCATGAAAATAAGCCTCATGAAGCTCATAAGAGAAGGAATGCTGAGATTGAAAGGGTCTAGGCACTTTGTAAGGAAGCCAAACAACTCCAATTCTTATCCTCCATTTATTATTATTTTTTGACTTGGATGTTCATAATAACCTTGTAAGGAGATTCTTGAAAATGCAAACATCTGGGCTCTAAAACCAGAAATTATAATTGAGTAGGCTGGAGGTGAGGCCAAGTCCTGTGCGCTTGAGCAAGCTGTCCAGGTGATTCTGATATGGGTGGTTCATGAAACAATCTTCAGAAACACCGCTATGTATGTCTATGAGATCATTTTCAATGTAAAGAAATCACTATACGAGGAGTTTACTGTGGACATTGGTTCTATAGGCAGACTTGGTAACTTTTTCAGGTGTGATCAAACTACTTCTCAGTCACTCTTAATGTACTTTATTAATAATGCTGCTGATTGCTTCTCAAAGGTAGATCAATGAACCAGCTTTAATAGAATGAAATTGAAAAATTATTAAAAATATGGATTTATGTGTGTTGAGGAATAGTATAATTAAATGTTTGGAAGTCTAATATTAATGTCAGAGGAAAATTTGCAGTTAACTGAGAAAAACAGAAAATATTCAATCTTTGGGCCGGGCATGGTGGCTCACACCTGTAATCCCAGCATTTTGGGAAGCTGAGGTGGGTGAATCACGAGGTCAGGAGATCGAGACCATCTGGCTAACGCGGTGAAACTTCGTCTCTACTAAAAATGCAAAAAATTAGCCGGGTGCGGTGACAGGCGCCTGTAATCCCAGCTACTAGGGAGGCTGAGGCAGAAGAATCGCCTAAACCCAGGAAGCAGAGGTTGCAGTGAGCCGAGATCATGCCACTACACTTCAGCCTGGCAACAGAGGGAGACTCTGTCTCAAAATAAAAAAAAAAAAAGGAAAAGAAAATGTTCAAATGTTCAATCTTATAATCATTTTTGTGGCTCAAGGGTTAAGACAGGATGGCTTTTTTTTTTTTTTTTGAGACGGAGTCTTGCTCTATCCCCAAGCTGGAGTGCAGTGGCATAATCTCAGCTCACTGCAACCTCCACCTCCAGGGTTTAAGCAATTCTCCTGCCTCAGCCTCCTGAGTAGCTGGGACGACAGGTGCGTGCCACCACACCCAGCTAATTTTCCTATTTTTAGTAGAGACGAGGTTTCACCATGTTGGCCAGGATGGTCTCAATCTCTTTACCTCATGATCTGCCCACCTCAGCCTCCCAAAGTGCTGGGATTATAGGCGTGAGCCACTGCGCCTGGCCAGGATGGCTTTCAATAAGCAAAGTCTTTTTTTTCTTGACTTTGTGGATAACTGAGTTGAATACCAAAGATAGATGTTAGGATAATTGGTTATCCTTAAGTAAAATAATGTAATTATTTAAGAAAGAAGAATAACACAGAATCAGAATACTGGATGTGTAGCCTAAGATGACAAAGTAGCCTGATTATGGCCATTTTGGAATGTTAGATTTTCCAGAACATAGATACCTCTCAATAATGCTCTCTCCATCCTCATTCCTCCAGAACATTGTATGTTATTTGAATGGAAGATGGAAGAATTATAAGAAAGCTTAGGATATTATTGACACTTTGCTAATCACAGATGCATTAATAGATTTATACATATGTCTTTCTCTTTAAGTCAGTTTTGGGAGGCTCTTACCTGATTTTCATGCTGCATATCCATAAAATCTTATAAAATCCATTGTATGGGCCTAGTGGTCTTGACTTTAATTTTTTCCCAAGAACCACTGAAAGATGTTCCTGGATAGCTTTATCTGTGTGCCACATCCTCAGACCTGTTGATTTAGAGCCCAGGAATTATTGTCTACTCACTATGTACTCTCTTCCCCCTTAAATCCTCTGAATTCTGAGGAATTGAATTACATTGAATATTAATAACATTCTATTATTTCAAATACTTTAAAAATAAAAATGTTACAAACCGTCTTCTCTAAAAATACGAAGTGATTGTCCACCGTGTTAGTTTTCTATTGTTCTATAGCAAATTACCACAAATTTCGCAGCTTAAAACAATACCTCTTTATGTGCTTACAGTTTCTATAGGTCAGAGGTTTGCCATAGCATGACTGAGTTCTCTGTTCAGAATCTCACAAAGCTCAGATCAAGGTGCTGACCAGTTACATTCTCCTCTGGAGCTTGGGATCCTCTTCCAAGCTCATTCAGGTTGTTAGCAGAATTCAGTTCCATGTGGTTGTAGGACTGAGGTTCCCATTCCATTGTTGGCTACCATCTGGGCCTACTCACAGCTCCTAGAGACCTCCCACAACCCTTGCCATGTAGCCCCCTCCATCTTCAGTGTCAGCAACAGAGACTCTCTTACATTAAATTCCTCACATTTCAAATTTCCTGCATTATAAAGAGCTCAGTGTCTTTTTATAATTTTTATTTTTTTATTTTAATTTTTTGGGGGTACATAGCAACTATATATTTATGGGGTACATGAAATGTTTTGATATAGGCATTCAAGACATAATAATTACATCTTAGAAAATGGGGTATCCATCCCCTCAAGCATATATCCTTTGTGTTACAAACAATGCAATTATACTCTTTTAGTTATTCTTTTAAATATACAATTAAATTATTATTGACGATAGTCACCCTGTTGTGCTATCAAATATTTGGTCTTATTCATTCTTTCTAACTATATTTTTGGTACCCTTAGTGCCTTTTAAGGGTTCATCTGATTAGGTCTGACTCATCTAGTATAATCTCCCTATTTTACCATCAACTGACTTGAGATTTTAATGACATCTGTAAAATTCCTTTTTCTGTATAATCTAATATAATCATAGAAGAAATATCTTATTATGTTCAAGGGTTCCACTCACTCTCAAGAGCAGAAGATCACACAAGGGCGGATGAATGACATACAGGGTCATCTGACAACCCTACTCAACATATTGATTGTATACGTCTAAGTAAAATATGTAACGCTTTAAAAGGTTGAAATACTTTGTTTATCTTTGCACAGCTCTGTGAAGAGCACTGAGTTGACAGGTCTATTTCACAAAGATGAGAATTTCTGGGGTTGCACTGCCATACTCTCTTGTGAAGCTGTTTATCAGCTTTCTTTCACAACCAGAAGATCAACTTTTAGCACAAGAGAATGCAGTACACATAATTTGCATAAGTCTTGACAGTGTACTAAGTATATTCAAGCACACTTTCTTCATGTCCTCTTCGCAACACTCCAATTGGTTTTATTTTATCAACAAGGCATTGAGATCCAAAGATGTCACACAGTACCACAGGAGAGTAGTAGAGTGGGGACATGGGCATACAGCATTCCTTATAGGAACTCACAGCTCTCTGCTTTCCACTCCTCACAGCCCAACTGACACCATAGAAAGATTGCAAAGTAATACCCAGGCTGATTTAGAAGAAAATGAAGTTAAATCGAAGCCTTTACAGGCTTCATAAATGGTTTATTCTCCTGTTTTCTATCAGCTCCTTCCAACATCCAGGGACCAAAATGTTTTTTTTTCTATCATTTATACCCTCAAATGAGAACTTTATGAAACTCTTATAACTCACAGAGTATATCTCACATGATTAGAATGTGTAGGAGGCAATCTTTCCCAGTATGTAAGTCTTTAAATTGGATTGAAGCCACAAAGATTAACTTTTAGATATTAACTGCTGAATGAGAAAAAAAAAATTGTGTGTGTGTGTATGTGTGTGGTGTGTGCATATGTGTGCGCTTATACACAGATGCTTCGAGCTGGTGAGGGATGGTGACGAAGGCCAAATGCTTGAAATCACACTACAGATGGATCTGCCTGCTCTGCTTATGCAAAAGGCTGGTCTGGGTTTAAGCTACTTACAAAAGTAAAGGAAGACTCTATTAACTATCCAAAACAACTTCCTTTGATGAAGAAAATGTTCTTCTCTGTCCAATCTAGTAGCCACTAGCCACATGTGGCTGTTTAAGCACTTGGATGTGGTTAGTATGACTGAGGAACTGGACTTTTTTTTTTTTTTTTTTTTTTTAAATAATTTTGATTAATTTAAATAGCTGCATATACCTAAGAGCCACTGTATTGAACAGGGAAGATCTAGGTCCAAAGGTTAGTTAACAAATCTTGAGATTTAGTTTTTTAAAGATGATTATGCTTGTGTATTTATATTTTATTGAATACAAAAGATTTTAGGTGATTATAGAAAACCAATGAAGAATCTTAGTTTGCAAATCTAAAAATTTTACATATATTTTGGGCCAATGGTTCTCAAAGTGTGGTCCCTAGACCACCAGCAGTAGCATCCTCTAGGAACTTGTTAGAAATGTAAGTTATCAAGCCTCATTCAAAATCAGAGATTTGAAAGTAAGGAGTCCAGCAATCTGCTTTTAAAGAGCCCTCCCAGGTGATTCTAACGCACTTTTGAAAATAACTTTTGTGAAGCAATAAGTGTATTAAATAATTATTTAACACAAGTCATTGTCTTTACTAAATAGTTAAGTAAATAATTATGTAGTTCTTCAAAAGTATTTCAGATATTAATGGCTCACATTTATTTTATGATTCTGTATAAAATAAAATGAAAAAGCCAAGGAGGCACATCTTTCTAGGCTGATGGATCGCTTAGTCTATTGGCATATTTCCTGGGATCCTAATGGTTGCCCCAGTGAGAGGAGTTCCTGTCAGATATTTTGTCATACAAAACACTGCAGCAGCTTTCAGAATCCTGCCAAGGGGGATTTCTTAAGGTGCATTGCTGGTATGGGGGCAGAAAAAGGTCTCAAAGGTATCATTTGGTTTTAAGCAAACTGCGTTGAAGCTGTTCAGTATCAGATCATCTATGTGAGAAGTGAAAATTTTCAATTAATCAGTCACCTTTGTGTCTAGGACATTATTGGATAAGAGCTTTATTCCTTGTATTCTTTCTTTCCATTTTTAGTCTTTTTATCTCCTCCAGTAAACAGATTGAAAATAGCCATTGTTTAAAGATCAAACTTCTAATTTGTAAACGGGTAGCATTTCATAACAAAAGCACAGTTCAAAACACATTTTGCCATCCAGAGGAATCTCATTTCATTTTTCATTGAAAATGATCTTGCTTATTTTAATTTAATATATTTTAATGAATCACCTTGTGCTAAGTGCCAAAGGCTATGGTAGACAAAAAATATGGGATTAAAATCATGCTGATGCAGGTGTGAAATCCAAGAAGCATGCTCCCTGTGTGCCCTTCAGCAAATTATTTAGTGTCTATAAGCCTCAGCTTATTCATCTACAAAATGGAAATAATAACTCAGAGGATGATTATGTAAATTTTTTTAAAGTAATAAAAGTGAAAGTACCTAACATATTATTCAAAAAATGTTACCAATGCAGAAATCCATAAGAAAGGAAACATTATGGTTAAAATGGATATTTTCTGTGAATGAAGTCAACATATTTTAATAATACTATTAGTTGGAATATATTATTTTATTCTTTTGATACTTTTTTCATTAAAAAACAATTAAACTAATATATTCCATTTCTCTATTTAACTGAAGGTTTTCATTACTTTTAAGTATTTCTTCTCAGATAATTACATTCCTGATATTAGTTTCAATTTCATTTGATCCTTAGTGCCTGCTGTAATGTTTGATGGTTTATTAATTTATATTTTAGTAAGTTTATGAATTAATTGATAACATACATTCTTCTATTCCATTAATTTAGTGTTTTATTTTGATATAATTTCACACTTACAGAAAAGTTGCAAGAAAATCCCCTTGTTCCCAACACTGCATTTCTCAATTGTTTATATTTGCATTTTACCCTATTTGCTTTAACATTCTCTTATTATTCAGTGTTCATTTCTTAAAAACAAGTGTATTTTTTTAATATATAACCACAGTACAGGAAATTTAATATTGATACAATACCATTATCTAAACCTCAGCTCATATTCTATTTCTGTCAATTTCCCCAATAATCTCCTTTTTATCTATCCCCCGTCACACCAAGTCTGGAATCCAATCAATGTTATGCTTTCATTTAGTTGTCATGCCTCTTTAGTCCCCTTATCCTTTATTCTGGAACAGTTCTTCAGCTTTTCTTTGTATTTTTGACCTTGACATTTTGGAAAACTACAATTATTGTGTAGAATGCTTGTCTGCTGGTTTTTATGGCTATATTCTGTTTGTACATCTGTGGCAGGAATAAAAATAAAGTGTTTCTAATCTATTCTTAATTATGTACTATAAAAAGTTACTTATATCCACACACAAGAGGTATGACATTTATTAAGACTTTATTTTCTCTAGATATGAATCACATAATTGATGCTTCAATGTTATCAGAAATAATCTAGTATTGTGGAGGGTAAGAACCCATATTCTGGAGCCAAACTGTTTGGGCTCTCCACAACTTTGTAATTGTATAATATTGGCATGAAATTCCAATGCCTTAGGTTTCACATTATGAAACAATATGTTAATTGCACCTACTTCATCTGCTTGATGTGAACATTTATTGTGATATTATTGCAAATCAGTGACCATGGTGCCTGACATACAGTGTGGCTCAACAATGCTAATGATCATTGGTGATATAGATATACACACATACATGTTTTTATATGGTAAATATATTAATATGTATATATACAACCTTTTTATTTTGATTTGTACCCAAATCTTGCTAGATAGATAAATGAGAGATTCTTTAAAATTTTTAATTCCTGCTTTTCTACAGAGACATATCATCTGAAAGATTCAAACTTTGTAATTACAGAGAAATATATATATTTTAAAACATTTGCAAATCTAAATTTATAGGTTTTCCTTTTGAATATTTGTTTTCTTAACTTCCTCCTACTTAGAAAAATAGTATTCTTTTTTCTTATTTTTCTAAAATTACCAACCATAACTAGTCTCAAAACTAACAGTATTAACTCACCACTGTTGATAATATCTGACTGTATGGTAAAGTACTGTTTATATCATTTCCCCTTGTTCACTGTTCTGTAGTCGATTTTAGCTTTTTTTGACAACACATTCTAACCAAAATAAATGGCTGGCTCTTGAAACAACCACTGCTATTCTCTCTGTCTCTTTCTCTCCCTCTCTCCCCCCCTCGCTCCCACCCCCCGCCCCCCCCCCCCCCGCCCCCACCTACCTCTTTCTCTCCTGGTTTCCTGGCAATCCAGATGGAAGGGATCCTGTGGAAAGATTTGAGGAGTCACATACATTTTCACTTTTTTTGTAATCAGAGTATGTCTTAAAATGAAGGTGATAAGAAAGCAATGTGCCATTGCTTAATTAGAATAATTTGGTATTTTTCTTAACTCTACACAAAATGATGCCTCTCACGATAAATGACAGATTTGATATAATGCTGAAAATTTTCATGTGTTAAGACAATAAGATTATGAGAATTTTTGTTTTCTTTTGTTTTGTTACAGCAGGCAGGCAGCGTTAATTACTCTATTAGAAGTGGAATGTGATTCCCAGAGAAAAAGAACAGTGTCAGCAAGCACCCAAGACTTAGACAGTTTTGTTTGTTTTAGAAGCTACAAGCAGTTAGGTCTGAGTGGGGTGTAAATTATGTCATGGCAAATGGCAGTAACTACTATCCAGCAGAATATGACTGGAGCTAGCAAATGCTCTGATACTTAATAATGCATTTTCTTTTGATGGCAAACTGCATAATCAGGAATATTTATTTGAATGATATTGTAGCTTTTTCATTTAAGGTTTTAGTAATGGAAGCATATTGTAAGAAATATTTTGAGGAGGATAAGCCAAATAATTAGCATCAATATGCTATTTTGCTTGATCACTTATTAAGAATAGTCACACACGGTATAAAATTATTTTACTGAAAATAAGGTTATGACTTATAACTATTTTACTTGGTTTATATGGTTATTTTTATATAAAACATTTTCACACTGCAATGTCTCTTTGTTAAATCTATATTTTTATTCTTAACTTTTGCCTGGAAGAAATGCAAACTTAACAGATTTGTTGATGATTCTTTTAATACATTGTAGAACCTTAAGTGTATGCAAACTTCAATTTAGGAACATCGATAATCACAGATGCAATTCAAACTTTATCCCTCTGGGCCTTAAGAAAAGCTCATTTCAGTAAAAGAAACAACATATTTACACTTAAAAAAAAACCTGAGGCAACTGACCCTAACATGGTGTTCTTAATAAAATGGTAAATATATTAATATACCTTTAACATCCTCCAAAAAAATTTTTTTAATGGAATAAACATGTACCTACTTAGCCAGAGGCAATAGACTGAGGAATCATGCTTCTATCACATTTGAGCTTTCCCAGTGATTTCTTCTGTCAATAAAGACATGGTAAAAGGCAACTTATAAGAGCCATTGCAAAGAAGAGTTAAGATATTCCCAGACAGGATTTGGGGTAGGTTCTATCAATGTTCTCCCAGACTTTTAAATATGTATTTCCTTTTGTTCTGTTCTCTATAGTTTTCATCCACAAAATGGAATTGTATTTTGTGCACTCTGATATATATTTATTTGTGCACTCTAATATATATATATGTACAAACAGAACATATATATATATATATATTATATATATATACATGTTCCGTTGTAAAGTGAATAAAGCAAAATATTTTGGCTCTAATAATGATGCCAGTCTCTAGGATATTTCGTCTGGAGTGTTCCAATCTGTGTTTAGAGACACAGAATAAGGCGAGTGGTTGTCATGGAGTTTTAGTAGGTAAGATGTCAAATTCCCTGCTTTCTCAAATCAAACCAAACATATCCACTTTTATCTATTTTATATGTTTGTATATCCATATTTCATTAAAACTTATTTTGTAAAAGCTTCTAAAGCCCATTAATATCCTGAACATCAGTAAAGCACCATAATTAAATAAGAGAACACTGGAGTCAATTTGCACTGAACATCTTCAACCAGCACTTCCTAAGTGCAGAATCTTGAGTGAATTACACTTACTCCCTGGATCTCAATTCCTTATAAAATGGGGTTAATAATTGTTCCTCGCCACATTGATTTGAGGATTAAATTAAATGATACATGTAAAACTATGCTACACCAAGTTCACATACTGGCTGGCTGTCCATGAACTAGTACTACAGGCTGCAAAGAGACAAGGAGCTTACGCCAGAATGTAAATCAACTACATCACTAAGCACAGTATCCAATTTAGCTAAGTTTTTATTTTTCACAGTGAGGCTTTCTCAATGAAGGAAGCAGTGCATTGAGTTTCATTCTAGCACAAGGTCCTTATCTGACTGAAGATTGGTCCTTAGGGAAGCACCAAATTTAAAAATACATAGAAAACTGCCTGGTTAATCTAAATGCTTAAGAAAGTTTCACCATGATGACGATAACTCTAACCCATCTCCTTACCAAACTTGGCATCCTCTAACACCAAGGATTTTTTTTTTTAATTTTACTTTAAGTTCTGGGATACATATGCAGAATGTGCAGTTTTGTTGCATAGGTATACATGTGCCATAGTGGTTTGTTGCACCTATCAACCCATTATCTAGGATTTAAGCCCCACATGCATTAGATATTCATCCTATGCTCTCCTTCCCCTTACCCCCCAGCCTTCTACAGGCCCCAGTGTGTGATGTTCCCCTCCCTGTGTCCATGTGTTCTCATTGTTCAACTCCTACTTATGAGTGAGAACATGCAGTGTTTGGTTTTTTTTGTTCCTGTGTTAGTTTGCAGAGAATTATAATTTCTGGCTTCATACATGTCCATGCAAAGGACATGAACTCTTTTTTATGGCTGCATAGTATTCCATACACCAATGTCACTTTAATAAATTATTTTTGGCCAGGCGTGGTGACTCACACCTTTAATCCTAGCACTTTGGGAGGCCAAGGCGGGCGGATAACCTGAGGTCAGGAGTTCAAGACCAGCCTGACCAACATGGTGAAACCCCATCTAAAAAATTAAAAAATAAAAAATTAAAATTAAAAAAAAGTAATTACTTAAATTGCATTAAAATAAATAAATAAATAATAAATAAATAATTGTTCTTATAATCTTTGTGGTTATTTGCTATTGAGACCCTGAAATAGGATAATCAAGAGATATGATCCTACTACTGTCTTTCTAGAATTGTCCACTAAGAAGGACTATCCTCAGTTGCATGCTCTCTATCCACCTATTCCTAGCTCCTTCACCACTGCTCCTAACATGCTCCTTAATGTTTACTTCTCTGTATTATAATCTACCCGAGGAAGTTGTAGGTACACTGGAGCCAACATAATGGTTATTTGGGACACTGCCCTGAGGCATTGAAGGTCCCCTGGCTTTATTTAGCAGTAGATTCTTCAGATTGAACTTCCTCAATTGTCATTAGTGAGTGCCTCATCCTTTAGCTTCTAAATTTATTATGCATGTGACAAGAATAGTAATACAACACTGGTGTCTTCGATCTAAACCCCTTTTTAAAAATAATTATTTCCAAAATTAGCAAAGCAAATCTCCATTTTTGTACAAAGTGGCATTCTATTTCTTCTCCTTCTCCTTCTTTTTAATAGAGACACTGTCTGACTCTGTAGCCGAGGCTGGTCTTGAACTGCTGAGCTCAAGTGATCCTCCTGCCTTAGCCTCCCAAAGTGTTAGGATTACAGGCATGAGCCAGGAGACATTCTATTTCTACCTTGTTCTATACTAGGGACTAGTAGAATAATAAATAACATACCCACTGTCACTCTAGAAAAAGAGTTTTTGTCAGGACCAACCAGGACAAACTACACTTAATTCTTTGGATTTTAGCTTTTATATGGGGAAGATTTGGTGAACTACTATTTCCCAGCTATTGAGCCAGTCCTATGAAAAGGAATGTTAGATAAATTCCAGATTGAAATTCACCTTAATATAGTAGCCAGGTCCCAATGCAATACATCCCAATTTGCCTCTAAAATATCATGAAGACATATTCACAAAGGATGAAAAAGAGATTATATCACTGCCAAAGACTAAAGCACTCTGAGAACTTTGTGCCATAGCCTGGGGGAGTTTTTTCAGTAATTCTCATGTAATAAAGCTGCAATCTTGGATCTCATGACCTGGAGGCTGCTGTGGTCCCACTGAGCTGCTGAGAACAACAATTTGGATGCATTCTAAAATAATCAACCCCAACATGCTTTATATGCCTGCAATGCTTGGTCACAGCCCAAAACATTAGCCACTCCTGTTATCTGTCTGCCTTAAGACTTGTATGCCCATGATTGCTTTTTCTCACCTGGATCTCCTTTTCACTTTGTACCTGTAAGGACTTTTCTCGGAGCCCTTGGTTTCGGAGAAATGCCTTTAAATTCTCATTCCTTTCACTGAATATGCCATCTACTTCCCTGCCTTATATCTGAGTTACTTCAAAAGCCTAGCTATTCTCTAATACCTCCTCATGGTATACTGCTTATGCTTCGCTATTTCGTGTATTTCAGAGAACACAGTGTATTCCACCACTACTTTCAGTATAGATGTCCCTAAATACCAAGCAATACCTCTTTCCCTTTGACAATCATGCCATCCGTTATGCTATAATTTACCTTCATCTCAGTAAGTCTGTCTAATTTATTAAAGACTTTAACACCTGCCTCACTTTCGCCCACTCTATTCCAGATCCTGCTATTATCATTGGTGATTTCAATGTCCACCTATCAAAACTTTACACTCTCAGGTACTTAATCTCCTTCTCTCCAGTGACCTTCAACTCATCATTACTTCAACTATGCACTCCAATGGAGGAATATTTCCTCAGAAAAGCTGTAGTACTGAAATCTTAAATTTAAATCTTCTATTACCTGACTTACATACCCACTATGTCTACTATACCAATAATAAATTTCATTCGTTTTATGCTTAGACCTCATTGAGTCCTACTTGACCTATTTGCTTCCTCAGCACCTCTCTTAAGCCCCTGATTCCCACTATCATCTTTCCTTATCCACTTTCAGATATATGCTTTAACATTTTAATCACTCATCAGCAATCTCCATAATGTGTTTTTTTGCCATTATCCTACAATTTTACCTTCCTGACAAGTCCAAGGTTAGTAGAATGCTCTGCCTTTTCTGTGTTTGCAATCTGGCTGAAAATGGCTGGCAATTGTGCACACTAGCCTCTATTCCAGTGGAAATAGGACAGTGAAATATCAGTTAAGAGACTTGTAAGCATAGCCAAGAAAAATGTAGATTTTCTGTTATAAAATACTGATTCTTGGCAGATCTCACTTCATTCAAGAAAGCATTAACAAAAAAGTCTACATAAAGTTTTTAAAAATTTTTAATATTGATTTTATAACTCCAATTTAATCATTATATTTATTTTGTTTCATATGGTGAATGCTTAGTTAAATGTACCCATGTGTTTACTTTTCACTGCCTGCCATTTGTTTTACATGGGAAAGCATCATTCAGTTATTTTTGTTGTCCTTATTTATTTGTTTTATATGTACATCCTTTAGTGTATATGCAAACAAGAACTCCTCAGTTATAAACCCTCTTAGTCTGAAATGATATTTTAATCCTACCTCTGAATATAGATTAACCTTTCTTTATTCACTGAAGATGTTATTCCAATGTCTTCTAGCTTCTAATGTTCAATAATTTTTCTTCAATATAATTTTTATTATTTTGCAATTAACATGTTTTGCTCCATGTTTGCTTTTAAGATACTCTATTTTATTTAGACTACTCTATTTACACAATGATATAGGTGTGTATTTCCTAGGACTTGTTCTTATTGAATCTACACATTCATGTTTTTCTTCAATTCTGGATAATTCTTAGCTATTACCAATTCATATATTTCCTTTCCCTCATTTTCTTAACTCTTTCTGTTTGTAAATTCTATTAAAAATAAGTTGGTTTAGTCAAAATACCAAAGATTTCAATGGCCAATGTTTTGTTATTTTCTAGCTATAACACATTTTATTGCTTTCTCTTTGCTCTAACAGTTATTTATGTTTCTACTTGTTAATGTGTCAAATAACATTTGGAAAGATATTCTGTAGCTCAAAATTGTTGGGTAAGCTTTTGTGATGATTGTAGAAGTCCTCTGACTCCCTATTCTGGATATATTCTCTACAAATATGTTATATGCTTGCTTTGTCTAAGACTAACAGATATAAGTGAAAACATTCTGTTTCGTGGTATTTCTATTTCTCATATTTTCTGAAGTTTTGCTTTACAAATAGCTGAAGCTATATCAACTAATAAATATTAACTCATAACAATTTGCATACTAAAAATAATGTTAGAACTTAGTTTTATATTCCCTGTTGTGGGTTGAATGGTGGCCTCCTAAAAGACATATCCATGTCCTAGCCAGCAGATCCTGTGAATATGACTTTATTTGGAAAATATTCTTTGCAGATGTAATTAAGGATGTCTAGATGAGGTCATCCTAAATTATCCTGATGTGCCCTAAATCCAATGACAAGTGTCCTTATTGGAGACCCACATAAGAGAGACACACAGTGAAAGGAAGAGAAAGCTATGTGAAAATGGAGACAGAGATTGTAGTTATGCAGCCACAAGGCAAGGAATCTGTGAAGCCACTGAAAGCTGGAAGAGGTAAAAAAGTATTCTTTCCTAGAGCCTTTGGAGGGAGCATGGCCCTAATGACACTTTGATCTGGGACTTCTGACCTCCAGAACTGTGCGAGAGCACATTTCTGGGATTTTTTTAAAGCCACCCAGTTTGTGGTAATTTGTTATGGCAGCCTCAGGAAACTGATACGTCTCTATGTGTCTTTACATATTTTTCATATTTCCCCTATCTTTATGTCTTCATGTGAAATTCAGACCTATTTTCTATTGTCCTGACACTTTCTTTAACTCTGTCTGAACTTTAGTTTATTCTTGCACTTCCAGGTCTTCTATTAGGTTGATGCAAAAGTAATTGTCATTTTTTTGCCATTATTTTCAATATTTATTTCTTATTAAAATAATATCATATTTTTTCCATTGCTTTTTTATTTATACTGACAAATACTGTATATCTGGTGTACAGCATGATATTTTGATATATGTATAAGTTGTAGAATTGTTAAATCAAGCTAATAAACATATGCATTACTCCACTAATTTTTGCGGTGAGAACACTTAAAATCTACTCTCTTAGCAATTTTCAAGAATATAATACTGTGACATGATAAAACGCCCCATAAACCTGCATACCTCAACCATACCTCGGCTTTCTGTTGAAACGGCTCTCTATAGCCCAAATGTAAATAAGTAATTAAGGACTGTAATTGCCACCCTATCCGGACAATGTGTAAACAGATGCTAATTTTGACTTTTGTGAACCACTTAAGTAACACTCAGAATGTCAAAAAGTCCCCTAGCCCTCGGAATGTCCGGCACTCCACACCCTCATCTCGGCCCCAGAAAGTGATTTGCAAAATTCACTAGCCCTCTGAATGTCTGAAGCCCTCACCCCCACCCCCGCCCCACACCCACATCTCCGCCCCAGAAGGTGTTTTGCAAAATTCACCAACCCCCGCCCCTCACCCTCACTCCCAAGGTGATTTTTTTAGAGGTATAAAAGGTCTTGACATCCCCTTTTCGGGGCCACGGGTTGGAGAGACTTCAGTCCTCCATGGCCACCGGCAATAAAGACCCTGTAATTTGGCATACTTTTGGTGTTAACTTTCTATGTTCTCTCCACTACTTCAATACCTTATTATTAACTATAATCCATGTACTACCATGTGATATAATGGATCTCTTGAACTTATTCCTCCTGTTTAACTGAAATTTTGTAACTTTTGAACATCTGCCTAATATCCTCCCTCCCAAGTCTCTGGTAACCACCTTTCTACTCTCTGCTTCTACAAGTTTCTTTTTTTTAGATTCCACGTATGAGTGAAATCATGTGGTATTTGTCTTTCTATGCCTGGCTTATTTGACATAACAAAATGTCTTCCAAGTTCATCCATGTTGTAGCAAATGACAGGATTTCCTTCTTTTTAAGGCTAAATAGTATTATATTGTGTATACATACCACATTTTCTTTATCTAATCATTTGTTGATAAACACCTAGGTTGATTCTCTACTTTAGGTATTGTGAATAATATTGCAACAAACTTATTCATTACTTTTTAAAAATTTATATAATTATGTCTTAAAATATTCAAGTATATGTATTTAAATGTTGCTAGTTGCTTGTTCTATTATCTAGAGTTTTCCAGTGTTTAGCATTTCTTTTGTGCATGTCTGCTAAATTTTGCTCATAATATATCATTCTCCCATGTGCTTTTAAATTTGGTGTACTGAGTTCATCAAGGCTTTATCTGTGGAAATATCATGTGTCCTTTGTTGAGGATAAGTAGCTGAAAATAATGTCGAATATAGTGGCTGAAGACAATAAGTAGCTTAAGGATAAGAAACATGTCTCCCAAGGTTATTATAGCAGGAGAATTTCCAGGTTAGTTATCTATATTGCCGATAAAATTGATATTTTCTTTTTATCTTTCATTGATTAACACTTTTACTTTCTTACTAAGATCGCTCAGTGGAAACTATTTATTATCATCGTATCAAATACCTCTATATAGACTGTTAAAATTCCTATGCTTCATTATTCTGAATACAAAAAAAAATTAGGTATGACTTATCTAGTATGTGAAGTATTACAAATATTTACAGTTTTCATTTATCATTTTTTGTCCTTGCCTTCTTCTGAGATGGCAAATTGAGTAACTGTCCATTGCTTGGAGACTACCTAATGTGAGCCTATTACATTGTATCTAGTGATATTTTCAGTCTATTCTATTTTGGATACTGTCATTTAACAGTTAGGTAACTACTAATTTGTATCAGTTCCCTCTTGCTTCTAAATAAAAATGAATGAATAATACAGTAAGAAATTATGGCGCCAATACATTTTATATAAAATACAAGAATATCTGGCAGCTGTTTATGAAAATTCGAGGTCTATTTGTCCAAATATCCATATGATATACAAGTTTTATTAATGCCATAAAATCAGTATAATAAACTTATACCAACATATGAAAATGAAAAAAATCTAGCATTTTAATCTCATTATGATACTTGTTGCCTACCGCATATATAAAAGCAAAATCTTTGCAGGCATTAAAAGCTTGAATAAATTATAAATTATAGCAAAATCCAAGCACACCAAAATTTCAAATTAAATATCCCATGAGGTTTAGATTTTTAAATATTGTTAAAAATTATTTTACTATATAGTGGCTTTATAAAATTAAAGGGCTTACACATAGCATTTTTGTCATCAATTTCTTCATAGTAACTTTTTGAAAGTGATACAAAGCTTATCAGGTTATTCTGAAAATCAACTCAAGGCCCGGGGACTATCCCAGAAGAGATGGGCATGTGAGATTGTAAGGGCCGATTTTGGGAAATGAAAAAAGTTCAGTTTCTCTATAAATTCACCATTAATGTCAAAGGGACACTGAGACAAGACCAGCATATAGGCCCCTGTGTCAGATTAACAATGTTTTCTTGAAGCGTTAACCAACTCCTTAATGTCTTGCCTAATTTATTTTTATTTTTATTATTTTTTACAGTTTGGACTGAATTCTAATTTTTCTGGCTACAAGTTTCCAAAATAATGTAAGGTTTTCTCCCACATTTTTCCTATTTTGAAAGCACTGAAAACTGAGCTGTGCTTTCTTTAAGGCCTGCAAACTGAAACTAGACAACTTAAACTTCAGAAGAAAATAACACCAAACTATTTACATGCATAAGCCACTTTCATACCTGCCTACTGACGTATTACAGACTTCAGAGTAATGTGGCCTATATCGATTTTCCAGGGTTGTTCCTTTGTTTGTTGTTTTCTCCCTTCCTCCTGCTGTTTTCTCTTCATAGAACATGAGACTTCACAACCTGCTAAAAATCAGCTTTCCTAATAACTCAGGACCTACCCATCTAAGAATAATCCATCCTAGCCATGAGAGATCAGAAGAAGCCTGAGACCAGAGACTCATTTTCCTCTAAAATGCTTTCTCCAAAAGATTTTTAAAAGAAAAGGAGGGAAATGTGAAGGGAAAATAAATCGTGGGGCCCCCAAATTACTAAGCTAAAGGGAAAAGTTAAGCTGGGAACTGCTTCTCATTCTATTCAAAGTTATCCCTCTGTCACTGAGATAAATGTGTATCTGATTGCCTCCTATGGAAAGGCTAATCAGAAACTCAAAAGAATGCAACCATTTGTCTCCCACCTACCTGTGACCTGTAAGCTCCTTCCCTGCTTCCAGCAGTCTCACCTTTCCAAATGGAATCAATGTACGTCTCATATATATTGATTGATGTCTCATGTCTCCCTAAGATACATGAAACCAAGCTGTGCCCCGATCACCTTGGGCACATGTCTCAGGCCTTCCTAAGGCTGTGTCACAGGCACACATCCTGAACCTTGGCAAAATGAACTTTCTAAATTAAAAAAAAAAAATTCCTAGGACCAAGTCCTGTGTTTGGCATAAACTAAATTAAAAACAAAAATAAAAGTTTCTGTAAGATGCAATAATTATTGATTGTGTTCCTTTTTAAAGTCATGATTAATTCTGCATTTTATTCTGTTAGGCCTCTCCTTGTTAGTATCAATGTGGATCTTCAACATTTTGAAGTTGAATTTGTTTTTAATAATCTTTTTTTCTCCAATTACGGCTTCTGACCGAAATAAAATTATTGAATGTCAGAATGTTACAATGTAAGTTACATTAACAATAGTTCCATTTCTTACCAGGAGCATTAGCAATCTGGTAAAAAATGCGTCCTTGTAAGTTTTCCCACCTAAATTTGCAAAGAACAAGGTTCTGTTTATTTTTTTAAGTCTAAAATTTCGAGCTCTTTGCAAAGTGATACACAGACTATTAATTTCTTAACTTGTTTTGTTTTTCATATGTTCTCTGTATTAATTTTCTTTTGGCCATTGCAGTAGTCTCTATTACCTGACTTGCTCATAATATTTTCAAAGCTAAACTAGTGTAGTAATTTTAAGTTGTTTTCCTGAATGATACAGCTTGTTGAAGTAATCGTGAAAGCTTTGCTTAGCAAGAAGTAATCACGTTTAAGATGCTAGTTAACATTGGAATGTGTAGTAATCAGAGAGAAATATATGGCAGTTGAACCTAAAGGGGAATGTGTCCTGGATACACATCATCGTGAATTTAGTTGTTTAAATATTTGAGGTCAATGCTCACAATCAAAGCTTTCCTTAGTGACCTCGTGGCAGGAGTCTGCGTTTGGGAAATGGAATTCTTGATCCAGAAAGTTTTACTATTTTTAGCCATTATATTAAAAAATGAGTAGGTTAATGGGTACTTACCCCTTTTGCACTTTAAAGATTTCTGTTCTGAGGGAGTTTATAATCTCATTGGGAGTAAAATCTATGTTTTGTGTTTAATGTTTCTCACTGCAGTTAACTTCCTGTTGTGTACAAAGTGTCTTCAATGTGCTGAATGCTTAGTGTGGCTGTACAAAAAAGTAATCCCTACAACAACCCTATAAGTATTATTATTCTCTTTCAGATAAGAAGCATGAGGCACAGAGAGCTTAAATGATTTATATCACCTATATTGTAAGAGACATTAAATCACACTTGCAAACTTGAATTTATTACACTTAATCTTCACTTACCAAGTAAAACATGTTATATGCATTTATATAATGCATATACTATCACACATACTTATACAAATGAAAACACAAATGCATTCTTTAGGTTATAAACAAACATGAGCTAATCTTTGCATTTACTCCTCACCTACCCCTTATGACACATTTATAAGAAACAATTTTTCCTTCCCTAAGTTTTCTATACCTTCTTGTGCTTTTACGTTTTTGCAAATGATGCTTGCTTGGTATGTAATGTCCAGCCCCCACTTTTTCTGCCTAGATCTTCTTGTTTAAACTACAGCTTAAACATCACTTCCTTTAGGAAAGCTTTCCTGGCATTTTCTCATTTATCCTCAGCCTATAGTCTTTTTTGTTAGGCCTCCATGTGCAAGTCGGCACCCAGAAAGTCTAAAGTCCTGCCTGCCTCAGCTGATCCCCTGATCACCCAGCAGAGCTTCCCACGACATAAGCTTCCCCTCAACCCACCCTGACATCTTAACTGTTATTATGATAATGTGAATACTCACTGCCCCACCCTACCATCTTAACCACTCTTACCCCACCAGCCATTGTAACTGAACTTATGATAATGTATACTCCTTGCCCCTAGCTCCTCCACTGTAACTGATCTTACTCTGCAACTTTCCATTGTCCACCCCAAACCTACAAAACCAACTCCTATCCCATTTCCCTTTGCTAACACCCTTTTTGGCCTTAGCCCACCTACACCCAGGTGAATAAACAGCCATGTTGCCCACACAAAGCCTGTTTGGGGGGTCTCTTCATTCAAAGCGTGCATTTTAACATTTTTGAAGCCTATTAGGTGTTGTATTTGTCTTTGATTTTTAACCTTAAGGGTGATGACCAGTACATAGTATGTGTTCAATAAATGTCAGATCCTCCTCTGTTTATTTCATAGGAATTTGCTTATAATTATGTTTAAAAGTTAATGGCTATTCTATAAACCTACTAGCATGGCAGAAATTAAAAAAAGACATACAATATCACCTGTTGGTATAAAGGTAGAAAATAAAGATGACTCTCATTGACTGTTAGTTGGAGTGTAAATCTATTCAACTTACTTTGGAAAACTAATGGGCAGTATCAGTTAAATCCAAACATATGCTTACCTGTGGGTCAGAAATTCCATTTCCATGTGTAAACTCAACAGAAATATGTTCACTTGCTCATTGAATGATATATATTTAAATGTTCATAGAAGCATTATTTCATTAGCTGAAAACTGGAAATTATCAAAATGCCCTTTACTATATTAGCTCAAAACTGGAAATTATCAAAATATCAATAAACAGTAGAAAGAATAAATATATCATAATATATTCATCCAGTGAAATGCTGCCAAGAAAATAGAGTTACTGATATTCACCCACACTCAACAATTTCAGATCAAACTCACAAAAAGAAGTCTAACACAATGTATATAGTATATAATTCCATTTTTATCAAAATAAACTAATTCACACTATTAGAAGTCAGGAGAGGAATTACTCAAAGTGTGGGGGAGAAAGCACAAGGAGGGCTTCTGAGTTGCTAGTGATGTTCTGTTTCCAGATATGGATGCTGACAATGCAGGAGTATCAAAGTAGTGAAATTCATTTACCTATATTCTCATGTTCCTCTTTTCGTCAGTGTAGTATACGTAATATTTATACAGTCCTCTCTCGTTTTCCATTCAACTTATCTGGCTTCTTAGTTTTCCTATGAGCATCTTATCAAGAATGATCAAGAGTCTGAGATTTTTATCCTATTTCAAACTAACAAACTAGCTTTAAAAAGTCTTATATCAGTATTCAGTTCCCCCATCTCCTTTTTGGCATTTTGGTATAGTTGATGGCCAAAAACAAAACACTCCTAGGTTACAATCAAAGGACTTTATTACCAGTGGCAATAACAGTAGCCAATCTTTTGTGTTGGTTCCATGAGCCTAGGTCCCACAGAGTGATGTGAAGAGGGCTAGGTGAAGCATGCATAAAGAGAGGGTTGCATTAGTATGAAAGGAGTCCTGAGCTTCGGAAACCTAAATGTTTTATTCTGGGTAATAAGCATGCCTGCCTTTTGCTTCAGAAGGATCTCTCTATTCCTAGGACATTTGCTGTACAAGCATCCTTGAAAAGATGGTTTAGAATTTGTTCTCACAGTTGAACCCTAACAAGGAAAAGTAGGAAACAGGAAGTGTCCCTCCACTTGACTGACATTGGCAAGACTCCTTGTGGACAGGTGGAAAAAATCAGAATATTCACACCTTCTCTTGCTACTCTTGCCTTGTAAATTTCTCCAGTGAAACCTATTCCTTAATGTTAGTACCTGTCTTTTGAGAAGCAGATGCTAAGATGGGATTAAACATGCAAGACATTTATTGGATAAAATGGGGAGGAATCCTGAGGGAGCTGGAAGAGTCATCATACTGTGGCACAAGTCTAACCATTGTGCAGGAGAGAAAAGAGGATAAACATGAGTGGGAAATGTATTAGACTGTGGCACAGTTATAAGAATATTTCGACAGTCCTTGAGTCAAAATGGGCTGTCAGAGGAGCCCTGTGTTTTCCAGAATGGGTTTGTCTTAGCATCTTTGCCACACTGTCATTGGCTGGGACCAGCTCATGAAAGGCATGGTATTTGTGCCAGTATCATAATGGAGGGCAGTGGCTGGGGACCTCTGTCAGTTATGATCCCTGCATAAATCAGAAATAATAATAAACCAACTACCACATATAAGCCTCAGAATCTCATGACACTATATCCAGTTTCTAAATGATATGCTAGTAAGTAGAAAAACAGAATAAATGTATCTTAATAGATTATATTATCACAGTTTTATAATAGAATATTAAAATTGACTATATGTCTTTAAAAGAAAAATGTAAAACAAGCCTGCATATATGCACTGAAGTAGTATTTAGTTATTTAACAAATCAGTCATTTCAAAGAATTTGTGCTGAAATGGTAAGATTTTCGAAATAAGTGAAATTTATCAGTATATAGCTCTGTTTCTGGTGTGGTCCTGATCACACACACAGATACACACACACACACACACGCAGAAAAAGCAGATGCAAGGAAACAAACATAAACATTCATGCCTAACTTTTGAAGGTTGAATGAGGAATAATTTGTTGTGTATCCTTTATGCTTTTTAGCTTTTTTCAAAATTTTTAGTATGCATAAAATGCAGTCAGAAAATAATTTTGTAAAATAATTTTAAAATATACAAACATCCATACATAACTTTTGAAGGTTGAATGCGAAATAATTTGTTGTGTGTCCTTTATGCTTTTTAGCTTTTTTCAAATTTTTTATTATGCATAAAATGCAGTCCGAAAATAATTTTAAAATATACAAACTATCACAGTAGAAATGTAGTCATCATTGATGCTGTTTGTCAAATATTTCTGGTCCCCTGCTTCCAAGCACATGGTAGGAATGCTCTTCCTGGTGGCCTCATAGTTAAGTGGGGCATTGATTAGATTGAAACAATGAGTTGAGAGAAGTATGATGTATCACTTGAAGGTTGAAGCATTTAATTGCTGATGTAAGATACTCCAAAGTTCTTTTTCCTCTCTGCATTGATGACCAGAAATGTTGAAAGTGGTGGACATTTCATCAGCTTAAATATCTGAGAAGCAACCAGTAGCAAAGCCCCTCTGCAAACCTGTGATTGACATTTAGCATTAGTAAAAAATAAACCTTTGTGTTTAAAGCACTGAGATATGCAAGTTGTAGTCTTTGTAACATAGTCTTTTATGACTGCCACAAAACTGGTTACTAGAAAATGGGTACTGCCATAAGAAAAACCTCAAATATGAGGCATGAGCTTCAGGACTCTGTGTCAGACAGGAAGAAAACACAGCAAAGTGTGTGCCCGTGCACACACACACACATCTCAAAAATAACTGTAGACAATACTTCTGTGGTATTCTTGCCAAAAATGAATAACCTCAATCTGATCATGAGAAAACATCAGGAAAACTCAAATTAGGATGTATTTTACCAGATGCCTGATCAGTACACTACAAAACCGTCAAGGTCATGGAAGACAAGAAAAGAGTAAAAAAAGTCACAGATGAGAGGAGGCTAAGGAGACCTAACAATTAACATATATTATTGGATACTGGAAAAGAAGAAAAACATTAATGGGGACACTGATGAAATTTGAATTAGCTCTATAATATAGTTAATATTGTTAATTTCCTGGTTTTGATAATTACACTGTTGTTAAGATGTTAATGATACAGGAAGCCAGATGAAAGGCATATGATAACTATTTTTTGTAACTTTTCTGTAAATTCAACTTACTTCAAACTAAAAAGTAAAAGGATATAGTGGAAGAACTGAGTAGCTTTGTCAAAATGTCATGCAAAGGTGAGTAAAAAATTCTTCATGTAAAAAACTAACAGAATTTTGTGTGTTTGTGTATCAAGTTCAATTGCTCCCTTTAGGGGCCTACAGAGTGTGTGTGTGTGTGTGTGTGTGTGTGTGTGTGTATCAAGTTTAATTTCTCCTTTTAGGGATCTATAATTCCTCCAGATGGCAAATGTCCAAGTCTAAGTAACCAGGGGATTTATTCAGTCCAAAGCATGGGGAGGTTGCATCAGTCAGGGTTCAATCAGAGAAGCAAACACTCTGAGAGTGATACACTTATAAGCAGGGACTTATAATAGGGTCCAGGCGTTATTGAATTGTGGAAGCTGGTTAATTAGTTTCAGCAAGGCTTTTGTCTTTGCATCAGATGCTGAAACCTGAGGTCAGCAGGGAAGTCAGGAAGAAGAGATGATGCAAAGTAGAGGAAGCATGAGTAAATGGAATCCATGAGGAACATCTGGAGCTCACAAGGACTGAATGGAACCCATGTTGATCTTTCACTGCCTTCAGACCTCCAATTTCAATGACATCAATGCCCTTAACATAAAAGTGGGCATTCTTTTTTTATGGAGCTGGTGAAGAAGAGGGAAGATATAAGAGAGAACTGGAGCAGTTGTGGGCCCAGCTGCTGCCCTACAGCAACAAGGTAAGCCAGGATATAAGCAAAAATGTTCATGAGCTGCAGCAGCGCCTTTCTAAGCATAAAGCATAAAATAAATGTGGCTACTACTTTACCTTTGCCTCTCAAATCTTTCACCAAATGCCTCTTGTAGCACAAGCAATCTCGGAACCATTCAGGGAACTCTGAGTAAACTTTTAGTTTAGCTAAGAGAGCAGAATATAAATCCCCCACAGAGACAGACCTTCCAAACAGCAGGTGGACAAATAACTGCATAATTTATCTGCTTTCACTTTTGCTCTCACTGACACCAAGTGTCACTTGAAATCCCAAATGATGTAGTTATACAGGGCGCCCAAAGCTTGGAATTCAAGTTTATAACTCTCTTCTTATGGCCCCTAAATTCTCTTTTGGGACTCTTTAAGATCCTTTCCTGACAGCAGAGCTTGGTAGGGGCTTCTCGCGGCTCCCAGACCCGAGGACAGCTGTCCCTAGCTTTGGATCTCAGTGGGCAGGAACTTCAGTCATCATGTTTCATTCTAAATTCTAATCTCATTATGCAAATTACTCTACATTTTCCAAAAAAAAAAAAAACAGAGATAATATTCATCTCAAGAAGTATTACCAAAGAAAAGCCATTGCCAGGACACAGGATGTTTCATTACATCCTTCTTTCCCAAGAAAAAACGGCAAAGAATGGTGCAGTACAGGCTGGGTGCATTGGCTCATGCCTGTAATCCCAGTACTTTGGGAGGCTGAGGTGGGCGGATCACCTGACCTCAGGAGTTTGAGGCCAACCTGGCCCACATGGTGAAACCCTGTCTCTACTAAAAATACAAAAATTAGCTGGGCATGGTGGCACACACCTGTGGTCCCAGCTACTTGGGACGCTGAGGCAGAATTGCGTGAACCCAGGAGGCAGAGTGAGCCAAGATTGTGCCACTGCACGTCAGCCTGGGCAGAGTCAGACTCCGTCTCAAAAAAAAAAAAAAAGAAGAATGGTGTGGTATAGTTCACGGGTGTTAGGGAAAATGCAATCTTCTGAATTCATTTACACAAATAACACATATAAAATAAAAACAAATATTTTTATTGAACAGTAACTGGACATCTAGTAACTTAAATTTATTTTAAGTAAAGCTTAAAACAATTTAAACTCATAAAACAATTGAGAGAACTTTAAACAATGCATGGATGTCAAAGAGGATTTTTCTAACAACTATATCAAATGGTTATATGTAAGTATAAAACAATTTTTATTGCAACAATTTTTAAAACAATTGAAACTCATAAAACAGCTGAATTTTAAGCTATACATGGATGTCAAATAGAAATTTTTAACAGCTATATCAAATGGTTATATGCATGTATAAACAATTTTTATTGCAACTTATTCTTAAAAGTCAATTAAAATATATTTTTTCAAATATGAGAGATGTTTATATTCCTAGCTGGCATCTTATAGGAGATGTTTGTCCCAGGAGGACTTCCTGGAATGTACTGCTGTGGGAGTTCCCAACCGTAAAATTTCAGGAAAATTTAATGTGCAGAGTAAACAATGTCATGTGATTAAATTCAACTTAGTTCTTATCAGCTTCAGTGTACTCAAATTAACCAATATTATTAACGTATGGATTCAGAAAATGTAGATAATCCCAAGTTATTTGCTCTGAGGGGATGAATTACCTGGGTAGGAATTCATCTACACACTACTCTTGCTTTCCTTTTCTGAGGCTGTGTGTGTGTGAGGAATTAATCTAAATACTACTTCTCTTTCCTTTTCTGAGAGTGTGTGTGTGTGTGTGTGTGTGTGTGTGTGCATGTGTGTGTGTGTGGCCAAGTGTCAGTATTCAAAGAACAAAACTGTGGTTTGCTTTATTATACCCCTAAAGAATAAACACACTTATGAAACTTTCAAGTCAACTGAAGAACTTGATCTTCAAAATAAATTGTTAAAAGATGAAGTAAAAAGGTAATAGTTTTCAGAATGTTAGAAATGTGTAGATACATCTAATAAGGCCGTTAATTTTTTCGACAAAATTAGGAAATTTTAGAGGTCAACTATAAGGGAACAAAGAAAAAGAGGCATAAATAAGTTGCATACGCACTCATATAAGGGGTAACCGACAACAAAAGAGGCACAAAGAAACAGAGGAAAGGAATGAGAGACAAAGAAAGAAAAGTAAAGGAGAAGGAAGAGATGGTTTTTAGCATATATTTTGAAAACAAGAAGACAAAAAGCAAATCTATTAATCTATTGACAATTCTAAATTAGTCAAACTGATTTTTAAAGTCCAGTGTACTTAAGTGGCATCTAGCTGGACTTGATATGAAGCCTTCAAGATGTCAAGCACTGCCCTTGACCTTGGCCCGCCTCCTCCTCAGATGTATCTGAGGTGCTGGAAGCCTCATCCAACTCTTCATCTGGGAACTCAGCTCTATAACCTCTCCATCCAGGGTGATAACCTCTCTGTGACATGTGTCGCACGACAAGCTGAAGAATACGGCAGTCAAGCATGGTAGTATCGCACAATCCATGTACATATTGTTCATGCTTGTTTCTCTTAATCAAATCTTTTAACCCAGTAAGCTCAGTGGCAGCTTCAGCTATGGGTGTCCAGATCTTGACATTTTGATCTAAGCCACTGGTCACCAACATAGGTAGGTAAGGGTGGGTTTCAAGACAGTTTACTGTACCTCCTCTGTCCCCCTCCATGTACTGGATGATCTGGCAAGATGATTTCTCCCAGAAGAAGATGTGCCCACAATCACTACCGCTCACAACAAATTCACTCCTGGGGCCATAGAACTTAACATCTTTGATTGTGGCAGTATTTGTGTGCCCCTTGAATCTCTTAACATATTGGGCACCATCACTGTGAGAGGAGTTGAAGATGTAAATATCTTCATGACTGTAGCTGGCCAGGAGCTCTGTGCCATCATGGCTGTACACAATGCTGGTGAGATGTTTTCGGTAATCACCATCATCAACCAGATGATGAGGAGAGAATTTCTTAAGTACTCCATTGTTTTCTTTCTTATCAATTCTCCTCTGGTCATAAATCCGTATAAACTGATCTTTTCCAGCCACTGCAAACTGGTAAATGTTGGCAGGACTCATAGAGATTGTATACAGTCCCACTCTCTCCCCTTTTTCTCTTGTTACCACCACTTTTGAAGCTGGCCGGCCTTGTCGGAGGTCAATGGTGAAGACAAGGGCATCTTCACCTGAAGTGAGGAACTTATAAGGAGAGTCTGGCTCCAGAGCCAACTCGTGGGCAGCTCCCCTGTGCTGCGCCACACGCTTAGTATTCTTGCAATATGACGCGTTAATTAGTTCTGCTACCCGGACCTGCCCATCGTAGCCACACGTGGCCAGTGTGGAATCACCACAGTTAGGAAGAAACTTAGCCTGGATGACGTTAATTTTGTGACCACTCTCAAAGTTCAGTACTGGCTGCTGCCGCATCCAGTCCCACACTGTCACCTTTA
>CAUYQU010064278.1:0-26772 GCA_963574635.1 Cheracebus regulus
CTTTATTTCTTTTTCTTGCCTGATTGCTCTGGTTAGAACTTCCAATACTATATTGAATAGGAGTGGTGAGAGAGGGCATCCTTTTCATGTGCCAGATTTCAAAGGGAATGTTTCCATGTTTTGTCCATTCAGTATGATATTGGCTGTGGGTCTGTCATAAATAGCTTTTATTATTTTGTGATACATTCCATTGATACCTAGTTTATTGAGAGTTTTTAGCATAAAGTGCTGTTGAATTTTGTCAAAGGTCTTCACTGCATCTATTGAGATAATCATGTGGATTTTTTCTTTGGTTCTGTTTATGTGATGGATTATGTTTATAGACTTGCATATGTTGAATCAGCCTTGCATCCCTAGGATGAAGCCTACTTGATTATGATGAATAAGCTTTGTGATTTGCTGTTGCATTTGGTTTGCCAGTATTTTATTGAAGATTTTTGCATCTATGTTCATCATGGATATTGGTCTGAAATTTTCTTTTTCAGTTGAGTCTCTGCCTGGTTTTGGTATCAGGATGATGTTGGTCTCATAAAATGAGTTGGGAAGGATTCTCTCTTTTTGTATTGTTTAGAATAGTTTCAGAAGGTATGGTACCAGCTCCTCTTTGTACGTCTGGTAGAATTCAGCTGTAAAACCATCTGGACCCGGACTTTTTTTGGTTTGTAGGCTATTAATTGCTCCCTCAACTTCGGCCCTTGTTATTGGTCTGTTCAGGGTTTCAACTTCTTCCTGGTTTAGTCATGAGAGAATGCAAGTGTCCAGGAATTTATCCATTTCTTCCAGATTTACTGGTTTGTGTGCATAGAGTTGTTTATAGTAATCTCTGATGGTAGTTTGTATTTCTGTGGAATCAGTGGTGATATCCCCTTTATCATTTTTTATTGCATCTTTTTGATTCTTCTCTATTTTCTTTTTTATTAGTCTGGCTAGTGGCCTATCTATTTTGTTGATCTTTTCAAAGAACCACCTCCTGGATTTGTTGATTTTTTGAAAGATTTTCTGGTGTCTCTATCTCCTTCAGTTCTGCTCTGATCTTAGTTATTTCTTGTCTTCTGCTAGCTTTTGAGTTTCTTTAATCTTGATCCTCTAACTCTTTGAATTTTGATGATATGGTGTTGATTTTAGATCTCTCCTTGCTCCTCATGTGGGCATTTATTGCTATGAATTTCCCTCTGGACATTGCTTTAAATGTGTCCCAGAGATTCTGGTATGTTGTGTCTTTGTTCTCGTTGGTTTTGAAGAACATCTTCATTTCTGTCTTCATTTCATTGCTTATCCAGTCGACATTTAGGAGCCAGTTGTTCAGTTTCCATGAAGTTGTGTGGTTTTGAGTGAGTTTCTTAATCCTGAGTTCTAATTTGATTGCACTGTGGTCTGAGAGACTGTTATGATTTCTGTTCTTTTGCATTTGCTGAGGAGTGATTTACTTCCAATTATATGGGTGATTTTAGAGTAAGTGCAATGTGGTGCTGAGAAGAATGTATATTCTGTGGATTTGGGGTTGAGAGTTCTGTAAATGTCTATTAAGTTTGCTTGGTACAGATCTGCATTCAAGTCCTGGATTTCCTTGTTGATTTTCTGTCTAGTTGACCCATCTAATATTGACAGTGGAGTGTTAAAGTCTCCTACTATTATTGTGTGGGAGTCTGTCTTTTTGTAGGTTGTTAAGGACTTGCTTTATGTATCTGGGTACTCCTGTATTAGGTGAATATATATATATATATATATATATATATATATAATAGTTCGCTCTTCTTGTTGTATTGATCCTTTTACCATTATGTAATACCCTTCTTTGTCTCTTTTGATTTTTGTTGGTTTAAAGTCCATTTTATCAGAGACTAGGATTGCCACTCCTTCTCTTTTTTTGCTCTCCATTTGCTTGGTAATCTTCTTCCATCCCTTTATTTTGAGTCTATGTGTGCCTTTGCACATGAGATGGGTCTGCTGAATACAGCAACCAATGGTTCTTGTCTTTTTATCCAGTTTGCCAGTCTGTGTCTTTTGATTGGAGTATTTAGCCCATTTACTAAATGTTAATATTGTTATGTGTGAATTTGATCCTGCCATTTTGTTACTGGTTGGTTGTTGTGCCCTTTGGTTGATGTAATTTCTTCATTGCATCATTGGTCTTTACCATTTGGTTCTTTTTTGCAGTGGCTGGATCTGTTTTTTCCTTTCTGTGTTTAGTGCTTCCTTCAGGAGCTGTTGTAGGGCAGGTCTGGTATTGATGAAATCTCTCAGCAATTGCTTGTTCATAAAGGATTTTATTTCTCCTTTACTTATGAAGCTTAGTTTGGCTGGATATGAAATTCTAGGTTGAAAGTTCTCTTCTTTAAGGATGTTGAATATTGGCCCCCACTCTCTTCTGGCTTGTAGGGTTTCTGCAGAGAGATCTGCTGTGAGTCTGATGGGCTACTCTTTGTGGGTGACCCACCTCTCTCTGGATGCCTTTAGCACTTTTTCCTTCATTTCAACCCTGGTGAATCTGACGATTATGTGCCTTGGGGTTGTTCTTCTAAAGGAGTATTGTTGTGATGTTTTCTGTATTTCCTGTATTTGAATGTTGGCCTGCCTTGCTAGGTTTGGGAAGTTCTCCTGGATAATATCCTGAAGAGTATTTTCCAGCTTGGATTCATTCTCCCCGTCTTCTTCTGGTACACCAATCAAGTGTAGATTAGGCCTTTTCACATAATCCTTTATTTCTTGGAGGCTTTCTTCATTTCTTTTCACTCTCTTTTCTCTTTTCTTGCCTTCTCATTTTATTTCATTGAGTTGATCTTCAATGTCTGATATCATTTCTTCTGCTTGATTGATTCGGCTATTGAAACTTGTGTATGCTTCATGAAGTTCTCGTGCTGTGTTTTTCAGCTCCATCAAGTCGTTTATGTTCTTCTTGAGGCTGGTTATTCTAGCTAGCATTTTGTCTAACCTTTTTTCAAGGTTTTTAGTTTCTTTGCATTGGGTTAGAACATGTTCTTTTAACCCAGAGAAGTTTGTTATTATTCACCTTCTGAAGCTGCTTCTGTCAGTTCATCAAATTCATTTTCCATCCTACTTTGTTCTCTTGCTGGTGAGGAGTTGTGATCTCATGGTGGGGGAGAGGCATTCTGGTTTTTGATGTTTTCATTCTTCTTGCACTGGTTTCTTCCCATCTTGTTGAATTTATATAGGTTTGATCTCAGGTAGCTGCTTGGGGAAGTGGCCTTTCCTTTGCCTGCAGAGGCGCTGCTGGGCTGCCACAGATTTAGTGGAGCTGCTTACTGTGTTACTTTTTCCTGCATCTTATATTTGCTCAGGAAAATTAGGTTGGCTTCTGCAATGGAAGCTGACCTTCACCCCCACCAATCTCCTTTGTTCCTGGTCACTTTCTAACTCTTGTTCTGGGTGGGAAACTCTGAAGTGAGAGTTTTTTTAGCCTGTTAGGCTTTGTTGGGGGAGACCTGTCCTGCCGTACGGCCTGTTTCCCTGTTTTCAGTTCCCCTTCTGTCTGGGGGGCAGGAAGCTCTGTCTTGCCAGCTTTTTGGCTTTCTTGGTGTCAGCCAGTGCTTCCACCTAGATCTATGCTGACAGCCCCAGCACTGGCCAAAGTTGCTGTTCTGCCCTGTTTAGACAGCTTGCTGAGGCTTTTCAAACTGGGGAAGATCTCCTGTTCTGTGAGTTATAGAGGGCTTGGGTGGAGTGCTGTATCCAAACCGAAGTCCCAGAAGGGGAGATCCCCCAGTCCTCCAGTCAGTTGCATGTACCTCCTGGGTGGGGCAGTGCCCCACCTTGCCTCAACTTGCCCTATTTGGTTTATACCCACTGTCCAACCAGACCCACAGAATGAACCTGGTACCTCATTTGGAATTGTGGAGACCACTCAGCTTCTGTGTCTCTCTCGCTGGGAGCTGCGTTCTGGAGCTTCCTCTTATTCAGCCATCTTGGGACCCCCCCACCCCACATCATCACGGTTTTTTATGGAACTTACTGTTTCGTTTCTAAAACTTACATGGAAAGGAAAAGTCGTAAACTAGCTAAGACCTTCTGAAAAAAGAACAAGCTGAGGAATGCTGTTTCACATATTATGACTAATAATGAAGTTCAAGTTATTGAGACAGTCTGATATGCAATATGGTTAAACAAGACAAATAGAACTGAATGGAGAGCTCTGAAACAGACCCACAAATTTATCATACATAATATTTGGCAAAATCTACATTTTACATAAAAGAGGAAATAATAACTTTTAATAAATATTGAAACATCTGTTATCTATATGGAAAAACAAAATTGAATCTCTATTTCAAATCACTTACTAATGGATTAAGGGTTTAAAGTTTAAAAAAAAGTTCTCTTTGAAGAAAATTTAAGACTGTGTCTTTATATTAAGTATCATTCATCACTATAAAAGAGCTGAAAAGTACTAATTATACACCTGGAAGAGAACATTATTAAGAAAATTAAAAGAACCTCAGCAAAGAATAAAAAAAGAACAATCAAGTACAAAAATCAGTAAGGGACTTGAATAGGCTTTTTGCAGGAGAGGAAATAGGAACAACGTGAAAAAAATTGTTAACTTGATTAGTAATCATGGGCATTCAAATTACAATGTGTTCTAGTTTCAGGCACACCAGATTAGCAAAAATAAAAATTTCATAATAATAAGTGTTGGATAGAATTTGGATCAGTGGGAACACATAGATCTTGCTGTTAGGAGTGTTAATGTATAACTTCTTTCAGAAGACATCTATTACTAAGTAAATTTGAAAAGATATCTAGTCTATAACAAAAAATTCAACTATTAGGTGATGAACCTAGAGAGGCATTTGTTCATTTTTATCAAGAGACATATTCAACAAAGGACATAATCACATTATCTGTAAGACCACAATGCTGAAAATGACCCAGATGCCACTGGTAGCATAATTAAAAATCACACAAAGGAATACTACACAGCAATAGAAATAAATTATGATTATATACTTTATATTAAAAGTAAAAAAGTATATTGCTTTATATTAAAAATAAAAAAAAAAAGTCACAGAAGAATCTATATTGTGTGATTCCATTATGGTCTAGGTCACAAATGAGCAAAACTAAACAAAAAAGTGATCCAATTAATTTTATAGAGAATTATTAGCACAAAATTAAGATAGTAATTACTTCCAGAGAGGCAAGACTGGGATGAAAGCCAAGAGATGCCCTCAGAGAATTTTCAACAATATTGACAATGTTCTATTTATTCAGTTAGACACAATGCATGTGCAAGAATTCCCTGACTAGTATTCTTTATACTGGATCTATATGTCATATCTAGAAACTAGAATAAAAAATCCTAATGATATTTTAAATAAAGTTTTCCTTTTTCTTTACAAAGAAAATTCAAATATACATTCCCAAAATGTAAATAATGTACTAAATGTTATTTTGTTGCTGTTATTGTTGTTTGAAAAGAATTATCATGGGGAGTTAGTTGAAACTATCATAAGAAAGATGTCTTGAGTAACAGGAAATAAAGTCTTGAAGAGAGGTGAGTCATTTTATAGTAGATGACCTTTAAACTTTTTGCCATTTGGGGGCTGCTGCCCTAATTCTACTTCAAGAATCTGTCAATCTGACTAACTATAGCTCCTTTATAAAATCGTTATATGTTTATTTGTTTAGCTCTCCTGATAACAACTTTATTTTATGAAGACTCTTGCCTGAAATATAGTGGTCCGCTGAAGGTACCTAGCCATCACAGGAGAAACCCCTACCCTGAATTATGAAGTTGCTTTGCCTGAAGAAGGCAGATCAAGCCAGAGGAGAAATGGCATGCATCCTAAATCCAGAGATGAAACTTAGCAAATCACTTTAGATAGATATTCCATTGCCTGCACAGCTGAGTGTAGAGTGCTCATCTTGTAAATATGCTTTGCTGTTTTCTTAGTGTTAGTCAGTTTGCTTGAATGAATTAAGCAAGCTAATTAATTTATGTTAGATGAATTAATCTAATGTCATGGTAATTCATATCCTGACAGGAAAATGCATATATTCTAATAAACAATGATTCTCCCCTAGCTCTTCTCTCCTGGTATCAGAAGCTAGGCAATGAAACACAACACAATGTCCTACCCTCAAGATTCTTAAACTCTGATAGTAGCTTGGCATTGTCATAACAGACATTTAATTCACTGAACTGTGTGCAATATTCAAGCCATTGTTATATTTTAGCACTATAAGAGAGGTTCAGGAAAAATACATTTCTTCTTCTCTTTACAAACCACTTGCCCACAGTTAACTTCCCCCACCACCTTGAACAGAAGCAGCAGCATTGGTTACTGACCCAGAATGTCTTTAGAATATGGGATAAACTGACTGGGCATGTGGTTCATGCCTGTAATCCCAGCACTTTGGGAGGCCAGAGTGGGTAGATCACAAGATCAAGAGATTGAGGCCATACTGGCCAACATGGTGAAACCCCATGTCTACTAAAAATACAAAAATTAGCTGGGCGTGGTGGTGCATGCCTACAGTCCCAGCTACTCGGGAGACTGAGGCAGGAGAATCACTTGAACCTGGGAGGCAGAGGTTGCAGTGAGCTGAGATCATCCACTTCACTCCAGCCTGGTGACAGAACAAGACTCTGTCTCAAAAAAAAAAAAAAAACAGAAAAACAAACAAATAAAAAAATCTCTGATTGAGTAAAAGTGTTTAAAAGCCATTTTAGTTAGCCAGAGGTGAATGAGAGGAAGGGCCAGAGCTGTCCACAGAGTGAGTTAGAGGCAACTTCTGTAAAACAACTGAATTGCTCTAATGAATAACAATTGCCTTAATGATAACAGAGAAAGTGTGGCAGATTGGATTTTATTTCCAAAAAACTGTTAGACTAGTATCTGTTATCCAACAAGCTCTTCCAGATGCTTGCTGCTCCTCCATCAAGAGTGGATTCTAAGCCTCTTCCTCCTGAACCTGGATAGATGTTTGTGCCTACACTAACACATGCAGAGACTATGTCACAATGTGACTTTGTAGACTGCATCAGAAAATGAAACACACATTTCTGCCTGGCTCTCTCCATCTTAGGACACTTATCCTTCAAACCCACTCAAGAGGAGGAAGCCTGGGCCACGTGGAGAGTCTCATGTCAAGTAGAACAGAGGTCCCCAGCCCTCAGCCCCAGTGAGTTCAGCACCCTCTCACCAGCTCTGTGAGTGAACTAAGCTGGCAGCAGATCCTCCATCCCTGGATGAAGTTGCCTTGAGTACAATCACATTGTTTCTACAATAAATAGTTACGATTTTAACTATCCAATATTGGAGTGATTTGTTATTCAGCAATATATAGCTGGAACAGAAGTCCATAAATTATGTGAGTAGGCATAATGAACAAAGACATAAAAAATAAATAAATAAGTAAATAAGATCCCCCCTCAAAAAAAAACAAAGAAAACAAAAAAATAAACAAAAACAACCACAAACATTTCATGGACTTTAATGGAACTTTACAAAATTTATGAAACTTCTGCAAAGAAAAATTCTGTGGGACCATTGGAAGAATTTATTTAAAGTAAGCTTTCAATGAAAGAGGCAATTGAGAAAATAATTAGACTACTTTACTAATGCTTTAGTAGAATTTCTTTGGATGAATCACTCTCCTTAGCTCTCCTTTGATATAGGGCTCAACTATGCAAATAAGGCCTTCTAGGATTTCCTGGCAAGGAAAATATCAAGAATTATTGAGTCATAATAAAGTCCTCTTAACTTATGGAGAGCTGAAATTGTGGAAGTGCTGAAAATAATGTGTAAACTTATTTTTGCAAAGGTCTTATTCTATATGCATTAGTAATTTTGAGGTTTTATCTCTTTATATGAATGGAAGTCAAAGAAGACCCTCTGCTTGAGTAAAATTTACTTCCTTGAGCCAATCACTTACATGCACAGAACTTACTTGGAAAAGGCAAAATGGATTTTGTAGGGGATATAATCTCTGACTGTTAAAAAAGATACATTATTCCTTAGGCTTTTTTTAAAAAAAAATTGATAATATTCAATATCATATGCTTATTTAGTTGGTTTAAGCTTTTAAGCAACATTTTTGATTCTATGAATTTGAAGCCACTTCTCGTAAGTATACCTTCCTAAAACTTTCTTTTTTGTTTTTTTTGAGACAGAGTCTCACTCTGTCACCCAGGCTGGAGTGCAGTGGCATGATGTCGGTTCACTGCAACCTCCACCTCCTGGGTTCAAGTGATTCTCCTGCCTCAGCTTCCCTAGTAACTGGAACAAAAGGCACATACCACTGTGCCTGGCTAATTTTTTTAAAAATTTATCTTTAGTAGAGACAGCGTTTCACCGTATTGGCCAGGCTGGTCTCGACCTCTTGACCTTGTGATCTGCCTCCCTCGACCTCCCAAAGTGCTGAGATTACAGGCATGAGCCACCTTGCCCAGTTTCCTAAAACTTTCTTTGCTTATGTTGATACAACCCTAAGGATAGAAATTGCTTCATGGAGCTCACAGGAGTCCACAAGTGTGAATGAGATACTCAGAGAGGAATTATAACGATGGTGTGGAAAAGTTATAGGATGACTGGAGCTCTTATTCTCCCTAATTCAACTTGATATAATACATATGAAATAGAATGGAGTTGTTCTAATTACAAGTAGTTGCAAATATATAAGATGTGGAAATAAAGAAATGTCAGGACAGAATATCAAGTAGACCAATTACATAGGCACAAAGCCAATGTCCCACTACCCACAGTTTTGAGGGTTTTTTGTTTGTTTTTAATTTAGTGCGACAGGCTTTCTTTTGGTTGCCAGAATCACAAATACCCAAGTGATTCTGGTGGCACAGGTTAGTCCCACAGGACAGAGTGTGTTAAAGTAATTGGTCTTCATGGGAACCAGCCCTTAATCTCAAAATCATTAATATAAAATTTTAACTAACTTTACATACAATAGATTTTGGAAAAATCCTCAGTACAGTAAAATCCATGGACATTCTTTTATTATAAGTTATTATGTATATATAGAGGTACATATATATAAATTTGTGTCTACATCTACCTACCTGTCTATTCATCAACCCATCTGTCTATCCATATTTTCTAATGCTAATGAACATAAACTCTTTTTCTGAGACTGAGTCTCACTCTTGTCGCCCAGGCTGGAGTGCAGTGGCCCTATCTCAGCTCACTGCAACCTCTGCCTCCTGGGTTCAAGCAATTCTCCTGCCTCAGCCTCTTGAGTAGCTGGGATTACAGGCACCCACCATCACACCTGGCTAAATTTGTGTGTAATTTTAGTAGCGATGGGGTTCCGCCATGTTTGCCAGGCTGGTCTCAAACTCCTGACCTTAAGCGCTCTGGCAGTCTCGGCCTCCCAAAGTGCTGGGATCACAGACATGAGCCACCATGCCCGGCCGGACATAAACTCTAACAAAAGATTACAGTTCTTTAAAAAGTAATCTCCTATCCTTAAACCAAGAAGAGAAACTCTGACACCTCCACAAATTAATATAATTTGATTGAATTAGTGGAAGACTGTAAAGGCATTTTGAAAACAGATATCTGCATACAATTAGTGTACTCTGTAGCATTTAGATGTGGGGCATATAATTTAATTCACAAAGTAGGAAGCTTTAAAATGGTTGGATTCTTTTATTTTTCAACTGTAGATGCTGTCTATTTTGAAAAGCATCCATTGATTTAATGTAAGAGAGGTACTGTGACATATTTTAAATTTTAAGTTGGGTTGGACACATTGTCACACTGAACAATATACATAAAGTATAGAACAAAACACCTAACATATAGCCTACTTACAACTGCATTTTCTTTTCAAATTTTGGCTAACTGAAGTCAACAAAAGTTCAATTATTCATTACTCTTTATTTTCAAATTAAATGTGCTAAAGGATATTTTATATATTTATGCATTTTTCAAAGAGCTTAAGGTAGCTGATTTATTCATGAAATGTTGAGGGGACACAAACAAATCCCCAAAGTGATGCTAATTTTTAAATTAAATATACATAAATTAATCCACATAACTCTGGGAACAAAATAATTCTTAGAAAAATGCATGGAATTCATTATGAGCCATTAAAGAAGCATTCAGTAATTACAAGCAGTGAGAACAATTTATAACATAAACTTATACTTTTTTTCTGTGTTATAATGCTGATGCTTACTTAGATTTAGAGAATCCAATGGCTGTTTGTCATATTTTCTTGAAAGAATTCATTTCAAATTTTCTGCTCTTCCTATAGAAAAATAATAACACTAAAGCTTCAAGAAATAGAGCTTTGAATAGAAAACTTTTGACATGAATATCATTAAGGCTAGAGCTAATTCATAATCCCAGTCTTTTGTTAGTTAAATAATTAGCTCTCCTTCATGCTCTTGCCTAACATTGCATTTTGTTCCATAGAGAATACTGCATGAATGAGTTTAAACATTAATTCACTTGCCTCTATCATAATGATAGCTACATTTAATGTCTCTAACAGGCTACCTCCTCTCATAAGTATGTTACATTACCTTAGTTAATCTGAGTTACTTCAAATATATGAAATGAACTCTATCACCTTCATTTTATAAGTGAGGAGATACAGTAATTTTCTTTGTGTCAAGGGTCAGCAAACTATACTCCAGAGTCCATATTTGCCCACCTTATTAGTAAATAAAGTGGTACTGGAAAACAGACAAGTCAGTTTGTTCTATATTCTTTATGGCTATTTTCTCTCTACCACAGCAGAACTCAGTGTTTGCAACAGAGAACATACATTCTGCAAAGCAAAAATACGTACTTCTGGCTCTTTATGAAATGTTTGCTGATCCCTGCTCTGCCCTAGGTCACTGACTTTCAAATCTAGGGTTTTCTCTGGCTAAAACCTGCTCTTTTTACTGTACCATGATACACGTCAAAAGGAAAAAAAAAAGTTACAAGGGGGAGTAAATTATGAACTTACTCATTTAAAAAAAGAATCTTTTGCCTTGATAATCTGCAATAATAAAATGAGAGTTTTAGAAGTAAATTCTGTCTTAGAAAGGTATTATTATTGGGAACTTAGACCAGGTATATAAATATTCATGGACTCAGGCATATCACTTGAAAAGGAAAATAATAATACCTTATTTTTGTGTACCCAAAGGTTTGGGACAGATAGGTTCTTTATAACTTGATTATCTATTTTTTTGTAATTCTGATTCCCCAGGCCAGACCTGTGGCAAGTCTGATTCACTTAGTTGAAAATGATCTAAAATAGTTTGCAATATAGCTTTTATTACCATTGTAAGTGAAATATGCTTAAATGAACAAAATAATAGACCACATATTTATAAACCATAGTAGTTCATTTTGAATTATTATGAAACATAACCAGTAGAATTCAATTAAATACAAAAACAATTTTTTAAGGATTCTTTCAAGCATTTTTTCATGTCCTCTAGAGGATAACGATTAATATTTTCATAGCTATTAATTTCATGTTAAAATCACTTTTACATATATTGCTTCTTTTGAATTACCCATATACACAAACACACATAATATACAAACAAACATGGCCTACTTAATCTAAATAAAATTTAATAAGCAGCTACAATGTTTAAATTACTATGCTAGGTGTTAGACATCAAATGCTTATATGCTTCAGGGGAAGAGAGATCACGACACACTTTTTTTTTTAGGATATTATGCAAAAACTTTTATAAGGAAGGTAAATAGGGCACCATGACAGACGTGGTTTGGAAAAACTGATATTGCAGATGTGGGCAGGGGCAGGTGATGGAAGGGCCTTAGTGTGGCACTAAGACTTTACCCAGCACCTTGGCACTATTGGCATTTTAGGCAAGATGATTCTTTGTGGTGCTGTCCTGGGCATTGTAGGAAATGTAGCAGCATCCCTGACTTCTACTCACTAAAGGCCAGTAGCAGCTTTGCGTTCCTTAATTGTGAAAACCAAACCTGTATCCAGATGTTGTCAGCTATCACTTGGGGGCAAAATGACCCTTCATTAAGAACCACAAGTTAATGAATGGACGAGAAAGGTCAAAAATGAAACTAGGACATGAAAATAGATTAAACGCTTATTTGAGTCATCCTGAGAAAGAGCAGAAGAGGAGGGAAAGAGATGAAGGCATATTTTGGAGGTAGATAGTAGAGAACCCGATGGATTGAAAGTGGGCTGAACAACGGCTTGCCAGCTTTAATGGGAAGAACAATCACTAGGGGGACTTGTTATGAAGTCAAAATTAGGCCAATTTTCAATCAGGTGGCATAAAGAAGGGGTATAGGAATTTAGTTTTTAACATACATCACATTTTGAGAAAAAATGGTGTAGACAGTAGAAAACAATTAGAAGAAGGGCTGGGAGTAATGAGAGAGTAATACAGTTTCTAGGACAGCTAGAAGAATGGACTGAGAAATCATAACGATGTGGGATGTAGCACTTTGCAGGTTGGGAATGTATGAATAAACCTTGGCTTTTTGGTAATTAAAACAAGAGATTGTCTTGCCCATGAATTTACTGAACAGGAAAATGCAAGAGCATGGCTCTTTCCTTGTAAATGAAGGCATTTGCTTGTTTTTCAGAAGTAAACTTCTAGAAGCAATGGCTTATAAGATGATTTTCCAGAAGCATGTAAACTTATATCATCTTTAATATTGAGAGAAGAATTCTCTAGGCCTGGGTTACTCTGCTGCTTTTAACAATTCCAGGAAATAAAAACTATTATTTAACAATTGTCAAAAATGTATATGTCTCCTAAGAACATTTTAACAGATATAAAGTGAGGTTATCTGGGGAAACATTTCACGCTCATGATTTGTAGGCTTAAAGTTTCTGTTTCCAAATGGCAAGAGGAGAAGAGCATTTTATATATATTTATAATATTTCTGTGGCATCAAACTTTCCTCCAAGGAGCTACAGCCTCCAGCAGCTTCTACCTGGATAAGCAAAGATAACAAAGGACCTAATAGAGCACAGAGTACATACTGGAGGGGCACAGTGATTCTCTATTAGGCCTTTTGCTATCTGTAGTTATCCAGTTAGAAGCTTCTGGAGACTTCAGCTCCTTGGGGGAAAGTTTCATGCCACAGACTGTCTCCCCTCAGTACTTCCTATGGTTTACTGTGCATAGTTCACGTTCAAGAGTCCTGTGGTTGACGTTACTGAAATGAAATGACCCTGCAGGATAACAAAAATGATAAATATGATCTTATAAGTCAAACATTTTGCCTCCCTGACTTCAGTTTTTGATTTTAGATCTTCCCAAGTCATCTGTAATATTAGGCTACTTACACAGTATTTATCAGTGCTAGAAATAATTCTTTAGTGAAAAGGGAAGAGGAACAATTTATTATTTTAAAATATTCACCGCAGCTTTAAGGAGTCAGAGGGAAGCATTTTTAAACATTTTGCTCAGCATGTGCTAGTAGCCAGTGAAACAGAAAACAAGGTTCCTGAAACTGGCATTTCCACTAGTCGTGCATCTCCATTTTGCTAAACATACTGATCCAATTATAAATATTTTTAATGTCTTTAATAATCCTCCTACATAGGCCGGGCACGGTGGCTCATACCTGTAATCCCAGCACTTTGGGAGGTCGAGGCAGGTGGATCAACTGAAGTCAGGAGTTCGAGACCAGCCTGACTAACATCGCGAAACCCCATCTGTACTAGAAATACGTAAATTAGCAGGGCATAGTGGCAGGTACCTGTAATCCCAGCTACTTGGGAGGCTGGCAGGCACCTGTAATCCCACCTACTTGGGAGGCTGAGGCAGGAGAATTGCTTGAACCAGGGAGGTGGAGGTTGCAGTGAGCTGAAATCACACCACCGCACTCCAGTCTGGATGACACAGGGAGACCGTGTTTCAAAAAAATGAAAACAAAAACAAATCAAAACAAAACAATTATGTTTAAATTATGAGCTAATGGCATTTAATTAACATATATACTCTAATTGGATATATACTTTTTAATTGTGCTTTAGGTTCTGTGGTACATGTGCAGATCATGCAGGGTTGTTGCATAGGTACTTACATAATAAGGTGGTTTGCTGCCTCCATCCCCCTGTCACCTATATCTGGCATTTCTCCCCATGTTATCCCTCCCCAACGTCCCCACCTCCCGCTGTCCCTCCCCTAGCACCTCCCCAACAGACCCCACTGTGTGATGCTCCCCTCCCTGTGTCCATGTGTTCTTATTGTTCAACACTCACCTACGAGTGAGAACATGCGGTGTTTGGTTTTCTGTTCTTGTGTCAGTTTGCTGAGAATGATGGTTTCCAGATTCATCCATGTCCCTACAAAGGACAAAAACTCATCCTTTTTTATGGCTGCATAGTATTCCATGGTGTATATATGCCACATTTTCCTTCTCCAATCTATCATTGATGGGCATTTGGGTTGGTTCCAGGTCTTTGTTATTATAAATAGTGTCGCAATGAACATACATGTGCATGTGTCTTTATAATAAAACAATTTATAATCCTTTGGGTATATACCTAGTAATGAGATTGCTGGGTCAAATGGAATTTCTATTTCTAGATCCTTGAGGAATCGCCACACTGTCTTCCACAATGGCTAAACTAATTTACACTCCCAGCATCAGTGTAAAAGTGTTCCTATTTCTCTATATCCTCTCCAGCATCTGTTGTCTCCAGATTTTTTTATGATTGCCATTCTAACTGATGTGAGATGGTATCTCAATGTGGTTTGAACACTTTTGAGGGCGGTAATGGTATTTTAATTATCATGATGGCAGTTAGAAATAGTTTTTTAACTGTTGAAATTTAGTGATGTTAAAGATATGTGGATTGGATGGAAATATTGCAGAGGCACTACCATGCTGGTCTCAACAGTGTATTATGATGAAAGTGATTCATTTTCTCTACCATTTGAAATGGAGACCTAGGCTGGGATTCTCATCTCCATGGTGCCTAACAGGAAATTCATTCCACTTGCATTTCCTTGGCTTGCCATGTTAATAAATGTATGTACTTGTGGGAGAATTAGTCTGAAACTTCTGAAATTAATTTCATTAAGTCTGAAATTAATGAGTTACTATGTGAGTGGAACTAGTTGCTTTATAAGAAGAGAAGGAGAGAGATATCTTGGAACCACATATCTTACAGCACAGATACCAGGAAGGAAAGCTGACAACATATTTCATTGACCCTAAAATGTATCTTTAAAAATAATGTACAATTTAAAAAAAGAAAACAAATGTAATATTTCCTTAGGAATGCTTTTACACCTTTGGTGGGAATTTAAGTTAGTTCAACCATTATGGAAGATGGTATGGTGATTCCTCAAAGATCTAGAACCAGAAATACCATTTGGCCCAGCAATTCCATTACCGAGTAAGTAACCAGAGGAATGTAAAGCATTCTGTTACAATGATACATGCACACCTACATTCATTGCAGCACTATTCACAATAGCAAAAACATGAAATCAACCCAAATGCCCATCAATGATAGACTGGATAAAGAAAATGTAGCACATATATACCATAGAATACTCTGCAGCCATAAAAAGGAATGAGATCATGTCCTTTGCATGGACATGGATGGAGCTGGAAGCCATTATCTTCAGCAAACTAATGCAGGAACAGAAAACCAAACACTGCATTTTCTCACTTATAAGTGAGAACTGAACAAAGAGAACACATGAACACAGGGAGGGGAACAACACACACTTGGCCCTGTCAGTGGGTGGGGAAGGGGGAGGGAGAGCATTAGGAAAAATAGCTAATACATGTGGTGCTTAATACCTAGGTGATGGGTTGACAGGTGCAGCAAACCACCATGGTATGCATTTACCTATGGAATAAACCTGCACATCCTGCACATGTACCCCAGAACTTAAAACAAAAATATATCAGGTAACGTCATGCAGTTCTAAAGAGTAAGTATGATTCATTCTATATACATGAGTTACAGTATTTGCAAGTTCCTGGGTTATCTATAATTCTTATTGAAAAGCCCGGCTATTCCTTAATGTCAAGTGAGAAAATAAGTTTGACATATCAGAAACTCAGGAAGAGCATAGGGGTCGGAGCAGCATTCTTTAAAGGAAATTAAAGTCTGAACACTAAAACAGAGTTTAGAGGAAGTCAAAACAAGGCATTCCAAGTTCTTAGTAGAATGGCTTAGTTCAGGGATTATTTTACTCTCTTCCACAGAGAAACAAAGAATTCAGAAATCAAATATGCATAAAGGAAAACTACTACTTGAATTTTTTGGTCAACAAAACATATGACATGTAGCTAAAACGAATAGTGAGAAAGCTTATGAAAATTAAAGTGGTAAATAACAGTTCTCACCAGAGATTGCCTTGAACTGACTTGTTTAAGATGTTTCTTAAGAAGTTATTTTTTTCTCTAAACTCCTCAAGATGAAAAAATAAAGAGGAAAAGAATGAGTAAAAAAATATACAACATTTCCTAAGTCAGGACATATGCAATCTCTGTTCTCTAGATAGTAGTCAGGAAATACGTGTAATTGTCCATACATTCTGATAAGATTAAAAAGTGCCATCATTTTAACTAGTCTTGAAATTAGAGATAACAGTGTGGACTCTTTGAAGAAATATTGCAGCAAGAACCGTGATGGAACAGGGGATTATTTTGCAAGGGCAAAGGGAGAGGACCCCTGATATTGATGCCTCTGGGTCCCAACTTGATTTAAAAGAAATTTTTAATGTGAAAATATTCTTTAAACACATTAACTAATTTACTTTTCATATATTTTTCATTTAATATATACAAAAGAATATACAATAATTTTTAAAAACTTATGTTTACATCAAATAGCTCTTTGACTAAGCATAAAAAGATTGTAAGTAGTAATAAAGATGTGTTTCACAGTTTAGCAGCAGAATATTTTCTTAGTTTTGAATAAAACAACAGTTTGTTTTAAAATGGTTGGTATCTCATGCCTGTAATCCCAGCACTTTGGGAGGCTAAGGCAGGTGAATCATTTGAGATCAAGAGTTTGAGACCAGCCTGGCCAACATAGTGAAACCCTGTCTCTACTAAAAATACAAGGCGTGGTGGTACGTGCCTGTAGTCCCAGTTACTTGGGAGGCTGAGGCAGGAGAATCACTTGAAGCTGGGAGGCGGAGGTTGTAGTGAGCAGAGATCATGCCATTGCACTCCAGCCTGGGTGACAGAGAGAGACTCCGTACAAAAGAAAAAAAAAAAGAAAGAAGAAAAAAAGGATGACATTTTAGAATTGATAAAATATGGTAATTTTGAATGACAGAAATGTCTCAGTTTATTTCTTACAACACCCTGGCCAAACTGAATACTTCCTCCCAGACCCGGACAACTAGACTGAAAGGTGTCACTCACTCTTGGGAGCTCACTAACTCCAATTCCAAAGCCACCTGGAAATAGTCTCATTTTAATCAAATCCTCCCCTCATTCCCACACGGGTGCATCTGTGCAAATTCAGCCTGAGATAGCAATAGTTCCTCAAGGTAAATATCCAAATGAACTATAATAACAACCCTGGATTATACTTCAAATTACAACTTTCAAATTACTTTAGTGTGTACTTTCAAACATAAAATATACCTAGCAGGTTTATGGATTAAAACATTAAATTTCCCAATAACAGAATTATTCTGTGTTTTAACAAATTACAAAATAGCCAAGTTTAAGACAATATAAAACAAATTAATCCAAGCTAGTCGCCCAACAATTAATGTTTTGCTATCTCTTGTCTGAATAGACAACATAGGATCATTTTGTCCCTATCAACATATCAAAGTTTTAAATTTAGGATCCCTCTTCCCCAATACAAGAAGACCAAATTCTGTTGCCATGTAAACCACATGTTTTACTATAAGGTTTTTCTTTTTCTTTTCTTTACCTCTTCCCTTAGATGTTTAGATTTTGTGTAGTTTGGGATAATTAAAACATCAAAATACAAGCTCAAAGGAGAAAAAGAACTAAAAAATTCCAACAGTGCACATTTTATTCATACTAAGAATAACACAAAGTCATAAAATATGATATTGAGCCATAAAATATTTTATTTTATTTTATTTTGGCCAAGGCTAATTTACATCCCTTTGTAAAGGAAGAAGAAAGAGGAGGTGGAGGAGGAGAAAAGGAAGGAAAAGGAGAAAGAGAAAAAGAGAAAGAAAAGGGGAAGGAAAATAAGGGCTGTGGGTGGGGTAGGGGTGTTTATATTAAGCATAGTACTTAATTTATGGGCATCCAGGAGGCACTGAGAGATCCAGAAGTAGGGATCAGCAAAGCCATTTGTAACACAGCCTACAGAAATATTATCTGCCTTTCTAGTTTTGGCTTCCTTCTCATTTTCTACCTTATTGATCTCTCTTTGCAACTCAGATTTCTCAATGCTTCACATACATGTTTGCCCAAAAATTAAGAGACGTCATATTCACGAAGACTAAATGGCGATTATGCATTTCAGCTCCTCAGGGAAGAAAATCTGATGTCACAGAGGGTGATGTAGATCTTGAGATTTAAACAGAGCTGTCAGAGGCTCAGTTGCTTTTGAATAAACGGTGTCAATAAGTCATTGGCAGTTGGGAAGATATAGTAAAACATATTTGCCACAAATATCTAACAATGAACATTCAATATTTTTCTAGGTCATGGTGGCAAGAGTAGTATTCAAATTTTGTTTGCATTTAAAGATTAATGTGACTAAAATAACACTAATTCTCATGGGGGAAGCATTTTCACTGACATTGTTTCACTAATCCCCACAAATCCATAGGTAAGTGATGTTATTATCCTCAATTACTAATGAGGACCTTAGGCCTAGAGAGGGTTTTCAAATGTGCATGCTTTTAAGATCTATAATTGAGAGTAGAATGACTTTACACCTATTGAATAGTTCAAAACAGATTTGAGATCTAAAAATCAGAATATGCCAGTACTCTACATAAAAATGGAAGATATTTCTAATGAATGTTAGGGACATTTTAATACAGGGAAGGTGACAGCAAATGACCTGACTTTAGAACAACAAATGTTTTGAAAGTAATCACAAAAAACATTTTACTTCAATGACTATAATCAACGTAAAAATTAAAAAATATATATATAAAAACAGAAATTTCAACCTGGGATTTCAAAGAATCTCTTTATTTTATAAAGTTTAAATTTTTAAGTTCTGAGACACACAATTTGAACTATATCTTTAAATAGTACAAAGACATAAAGAAGCTGATGTGCAGTGGCACTAATCCTTCACTTTATAAATTACAGAAGTTTAGCTAATACACCTGATCAGGAAATTGGTCAGGCATGTGTCAGCCATACTTAGACAATCACTTGATTAAGAATTAAACCCAATTCTGTACTTAAGAAAAGGTGGAATAAAAACTAGCCTTCCAGAGGGAAAAGAACTATGTGAGACAGGAGAAGAATAAATGTGAGAGGGCAAAGTCAAAAACAGTAATTATAATCTCTTGTGGGAGGGCTAACTTTGAGAGTTAAAACTTGTCTTACAATTTTGTGAACATGGAATATTAACCTGATATAAAGGGAAGCAATATGTCACCTTCCACCTTCCAATTCAAACACACACAGATTTTCAGCAAACACATCTCCATACAGGAAATAAAAGAGCCCAGTTTTATATAAGTTGCAGCTCCTAAGCCAATTTTCTGTAAATAACTCATGGCTGTCAAGCGAATTACAGTCTTCTCTAGCTAAGAAAGCTGTAGGCAAGCACAGAATCCTATTAAGAAGGAAATGACAGGCTTTGGGCATCTAATTTCATTAGCTCATCACCAGGAAGACACCAGAAATCTACAACTAACCTGACTGGGGACTGAGTGGAATTGAATCTACTGGTTTAGTCAAAAGCAATTTTATTTTCTCTTGTAGTCAATGAGATAAATGTATATGCTTTGGTTACTTTTACTAATAGTTATAAGAATCAGAGTATACAATATTAGCCAGGCGTGGTGGTGAGCAACTGTAGTCTCAGCTGCTTGGGAAGCTGAGGTGAGAGGATTGCTTGAGCCCAAGAGTTCAAGGCTGCAGTGAGCTGTGAGTGTGACACTCTACTCCAGCCTGGATGACAGAGTGAGACCTTATCTTTTAAAATGATGTGTATACACACACACACACACACACACACACACACACACACACTCCATATGGCATTTATATATAGCATGTTGTGTCATGTATATACACACATATATATTGCACATTGCATTATATATATTATATATCACATACATATATCACACATACATACATGCATACATATATATATGAAAAATAATGAAGTCTGTATGTACTATATACTGATGGGTCGTTGGTTACTGTTACCAAGTGTATAACTGGTATATCGGTGTACCCTAATTCATCACAAAGAGCTTTCTTTCCCTACCTTCATTCTGTCAAAACACCTCCCTGTCCTCTCTATTGTCCACGCTGGGCTACCCACAGTATCTAATCTTCTTTTCTTGTTATCAAGTAACTATTGTCACTTGTAGCAGATAGAATTCACGTTCTGCTCAGATCTTTCAGAATCACTTACTTATTCAACAGGCTTCTTTCTGGTATCCTTGTGCCTTAGTTTCAAATTGCCTACACCTGAAATTCTGTTATGTCGCCTTCCCTTGAGCTACAGAACTCACCTAGCCTCCACACTAAGATCTGGCTGCACTGGAGTTTACATCCCCGGTCCCTACCCCTTGGAGGGCACAGATACAAGAGTTAGAGTATGAAAGCCCAGCACCCTTGCCTCCAGTTAGAAAAAAAATACCAAAGTGTGATTTATAATCCAGGGCTCCCTGCAGTCAGTCTGAGAGAAAGACTACTGAAATCGCACCCTGGCTGGACTCTTTCTTCTCCTGATTTGTTTCCCCTGCTCCCATATGAGTTTCCCTGAGAGCTCTTCCTTAGTAAGTCACTTGCAGACACATTTGCCAGGGTCTGCTTTGGGGAAATGGGGAACTTGACTCCAGATACCACTCTTTTTTCCCTTCTTGGTTTCTTTATTACTAATCTCACTGATAAATGCATCCATTCAATAAACCTTCGTTCTAGACATGTCTTAAATACTTATGGTGGGCCAGGTTCTAAGTTCCTAGACCCTAGAAACTTACAGTTTACCGGGATAGAAAGGGGAAAAAAACAGGTGGTATCTTGTTTTTACACAGCCACCAAACAACCTTCACCTGCATTCCCATACCCAAGGACCTCTTCTTAGGATGTGTTACATTTGATTTTCAAATGTGCTAAGCAATGAGGAGGATGGGGTTGGAAAATCTTGATCTCTGCAGAAGTTGTAAGTGGATCAATTCTTAACACATTTTTTTCTACATTAAGTCTGAACCAGAAGACACATAAAGGCCCCTGAAAAAAATCTAATACAATACCAAGTGCTTTTTAGTGTATTCATTAACTAAATAAATAGAAATGACACTTAGTGCATCAAGTGGTTAAATGATATTAAATTATATAGTTACAATTGGGCTGTATTCTGAGTTTTTGTTAACAGCAGATCACAGTAAGAACCATTGCTATATTGGTAAATTAGAGAATTGATTTATTAACAAATAGATTGAAGTTAAATATATATAATATGAATGACAAGAATATTCATTTATGATATGAAATACAATCATACATATATAAGATAAATATGCTAGCAATAAGGTACTGGACTGGAAGTTATACCATCTGCTTCCCTGGTTCTGAGGCCTTTGAACTCAGACTGAATGACTACACCAGCTTTATTGGTGCTCCAGTTTGCAGATGGTCAAGGATGCAGACGAGATTCCTTGGCCTCCAAAAATTGCATGAGCCAATCCTATAATCTCTTATATATCCTTGTATATTCTATTGATTTTGTTTCTCCGGGGAACCCAAACAGAGACATGATGGTTCTTAAACCCAAACACACACTTGATAAAGTAAATATGTTGGACAAATATGAAGAATTTAAAATATTTCTCTATCTCTATATATTTATCTTTAAATCTTTTAAAAAGGTTACTGACTAAAATAAAATATGTTGGCTAAATTATTCTTAGAGAAAGTAGATATGCTCATAAGAGTACAAAGTTTGGGAGACTCAATTATAAGCATACTCTTGTAAGATTTTTATATTTTTAATTAAGAAGCAGAATATCCTTTGAAGATAGAATGTGATAAGTTAAAGATCATATTATACTCTCTAGAGCAACCACTACAAAATAACAAGAAAGGTTTAATGGGGAAGTGAATAGAGGGATTTCTAGTCCTGTCTAAGTAGGGATGGACTCATTCCAAGCTATTTCTCTCTGTTATAACTGAAAAACCCTGGCCATACAGCAGGAAACAAACACAGGAAGACTGAAATGTAGGCAGAAGAAAATTGGCCTGGCTAGGAACTTCAGGACATTAGGAATGACACAATATGTACCACATGGTGCACTGTGAAAACCTGCAACCTAGAACCCCCAGCAGGTGACTGAAAATAAATGTCAAAGCCCCAAGAAAACCTTGATTCCTAGAGTACAAGCTTGGTTTAGGAGAAAGAAAACACAGTTTTGGTGATATCATTTCCTTCACTGTGACATTGTCAATGGGATCTAAGGAGGAGCTGCAATTCTCTCTCCCAGGAGCAATAAGGTGCTACACGTCACTCCTCCCTTGACCCTTCCTTGGTGTTGACTCAACCCAGTGGGGAACTGAGCTTTGGTCCCCACCTGGCAGTAGTAATGAGGAGGAATAAAGCCATCAAGGTGATGCTGGGTGGCTCTCTGCTTCCCCTCCCCATGGGGTGTCAGTGGGGGGACCAATAGGGGCTGAACTTTTACCTTGATGCAACACTAATGAAGTGAAATGAGCAGAGTGAGGCTGTGAGAGTCAGCACTTTGCTTCTACCCACCTCCACTGGTGTTCGTGAAGAAAGAGGGAAATGGAGCTTTTCTCCACACTTGGCACAAAGGAGCAGAATGAGACAGCAAGAGGAGATCATGCTACTCACAGCTCACCCAGAAGGAGTGGAAGTCACACTGTCACATAGCAACAACGAGGCAGAATAAGCAGGTAGAAGGCAGTGCCAGTGGACAGTTTACTCCCCGCCTGCCTCCTGTGTGGATGCCACCCAGTAGGGAGCTGGATTTCTGCCCCCACCTGGCCCAGTGAGACAATGGGAGACAGTGCTCTGCTGTTGACACACTGATGTCAGCAGAGGTAAATACCTACCCTGATCTGGCTCTGCATACTTCACTTAAACAGGATGACTGCAGAAGAAAGAAAGGGAGAAAGAGAGAGGAAGAAGAAGGAGGAGGAGAAAGGAAGGGAGAGAGGGAGGGAGGGAGGGAAAATGAAAGAGAAAGAAAAAAGAAAGAAAGAAGGAAGGAAGAAAGGAAGGAAGGAAGGAAGGAAGGAAGGAAGGAAGGAAGGAAGGAAGGAAATATTAAATATCATCCAAAGTCGCATAACATAATATGTAGAATATCCAGGATACATTTGAAAATTACTCATTATACCAAGGACCAGGGCAATCTCAACTTGAGTGAGAGAAGACCAAGAACAGATGCCAACACAGAGAAAACACGTATGTTGGAATTATCTATCAAGAACTTTAAAGCAGCCATCTAAAAACTGCCTCAAGGAGCAATGAGGAGCATGCTTGAAATAAAGGAAAGAAAAAGAGAAACGCTCAGCAAAGAAACTGACGATATAAATAAGAACCAAATTAAATTTTGGGGATTGAAAAATACAATATCCATACAGAAAGCACACCAAATGGGTTTTAGAGCAAATGAATATAACAGAAGAATCAGTGAGTTTTTAAGATTAAAAAAAATAAAATTAACAAATGTGAACAACGGAAAATAGACTGAAAAAATATGAATGAAACTGCAAAGATCTGTCGGACAATAACAAAAAGTCTAATATGTGTATTATCAAAGTTACAGGAGAGGAGAAGGGGTGCATAGGACTGAAAAAGCATTTAAAGATATTATAGATAGAAATTTTCCAAATTTGGGAACATATATAAAACCACAGATTCAAGAAGCTTGTGAAAGGTGTGAAGTTTGTGTACAGACTCATTTTGATTTGCATGTGGATGTAAATTAATGTTTATAGTATCTTTATTCATAATAGCTACAAGCTAGAAACTAATTCGTAGGTCAAAAAAAGAGGTCTCAAAGGAAATGAAACAGAACTAAATAAAATAGAATCAAATAAAAACATAACATAAAATTTGAGGAATGCAGCTAATACAGTAGTGAAAAGGAAATTTATTGCATTAAATGCTTACATTACAGAAATGTTCTCGAAAATGAATCTAAGCTTCCATCTTTACAAACTAGAAAATAAAAGTGAAATAAACCCAAAGCATGCAGAATCAAAGAAATGACAAATATTAGAATATAAATCAGTGAAATAGAAAACAGAAAAAACAATAGAGAAAATTAATGAAACACAAAATTGTTCTTTGAAAAGATAAAAAAATGACTGTTTAGGTATAAATCTAGCAAAACATGTACAAAACTTGTAGGGAGAAATAAAGAAAATAAATTATTTCTCCCTGGAGAGAAATAAAAGAAAATATTAAATTTATATTTTCTTATATAAATTTATGTAAGAAAATATAAATTTAATATTTTCTTTTATTTCTCCCTATAAGTTTTCCATTTTTTATTTCCACTTTTTATATTTTCTTTTATTTCTCCCTACAAAACATGAAGGGAGAAATAAAAGAAAATGCAAATAATGGAGCTGGGCACAGGAGCTCATGCTTGTAATCCCAGCACTTTGGTGGGTCAAAATTAGATAACTGCTTGAAACTAGGTGTTTGAGACCAGCCTGGCCAACATAGTGAGACCCTGTCTCTATTTTTAAAAATGGAAAGCCATACATGTTCATGGATTGAAAAACTCAACATAATGTGCCAATTCTATTTCAAACTATGTGCTGGTTTACCATAATTCCTATCACATTTCCAGCAAAGCTGTTGTTTAGATATAGGTAAGCTTATTTGAAAAAAATAATAAAACTAATTAGAATTATTTATTAGAATAATTATTAATTAGAATAACTAAAACAATTTTGGCAAGAGAAGAAAATGAGAGGAATTAATTGATTTCAAAACTTAATATATAGTTACATTAATCAAAACAATGTAGTAATGGGGGACTGACAGACCCATAGATCAATAAAATAGAGAATCCATAAATAGACTGACAAATATGATCAATCGACTGACATTTGCCAGATGTACAAAAGCAATTCTGTGGAAGGAGGACGATCTTTTCCAAAAATGGGATTGGAACAACTGGACATCCATGGGGGCCGGAGTAAGGAAGCCTGGATCTAAGCTTCCAACTTTGTACAAAAATTAACTCAAAATAAATTATAGAATTGAATGTAAAGCTTTAAACATATCAAACCTTTAGAAGAAAACATAGGAGAAAATCTTTGGGACTTATGGTTTGGTAAAGAGTTCTTAAATATGACACCAAAACCATGAGACATAAATTAAATCAATTGACTACATGTTATCAAAAAATAAAACTTTAGTTCTAGAACATATTGTGTTATGAGAATAAGAAGACTATAAACTACAGAATAACATATTTGCTAATCACATATCTGACAAAGAACTTACACTTAAAATATATAAAGAACTCTCAAAATTCTTAAAAGGTCCAATTAGAAAATAGGTGAAATGAGCAAACATTTTACCAAAGATATTTAAATGAAAATTCAGCACATGAAAATATTTTCAACATAATTAGCCATTAGATAAATGCAAATTCAGACCATAATGAGGTATCACAGTACAACTCTTGGAACAGCTAGAAAAAATTTTTAAGTTACATTACCAAATGCTTTATGGTAAAGCTATGAAAAATCTAATTTCTTATGCATTGCTGGTAGGAATGTAAAATGGCTCAGTGACTTTGGAAAACAGTTTAGCAGTTTTTCAAAAAGATAACTAAACATATACTTTCCATGGAACTCCACAATTTTACTCCTAGGCATTTATTACAGAGAAATAAAACTTATGTGTATATAAAATTTGTATATTTACGTTTATAAGCATCTTTATTAATAATAGCCAAAAGCTCAAAACTGTCCAAAAACCTTCAGAGAGTGAATCATTTAAAAAACTGTGGTATATTCAAGCAATAGCATATCACTCAAAAATTTTTAAAAATGGCTATTCATAACACAAAAATTTGAATGTATCCTAAGGAAATTTTCTAAATTTAAAAAGCTAATCCCAAAAGGTTACAACATTTCTCTGCTGACAAATCTAAAATGAAAACACAGATCCTGTCTTCATGGAGATTAACATCTTGCAGGAGTTTAGTACCTGTTGATTGCAAAGTCAGTAAATAAGAACTAGGTCAGCCAGGCGAGGTGGCTCATGCCTGTAACCCCAGCCCTTTGGGAGGCCAAGGTGGGTGGATCACCTGAGGTCAGGAGTTTGAGACCAGCCTGGCTGACATGGTAAAATCCCATCTCTACTAAAAATACAAAAATTAGCTGGGCAGGGTGGCAGGCACCTATAATGTCAGCTACTCTGGAGGCTGCAGCAGGAGAATGGTTTGAACCCGGGAGGTAGAGGTTGCAGTGAGCAAAGATTGCACCACTGTATTCTAGCCTTGGCAACAGAGCAAGACTCAGTCTTAACAAAAAAAAAAATAAAATAAAAGCAATTGTTTATCTGACAGGATGGTGTGGAAGCTGCAGGGCTTGGGAGGAAGGTGCAGCCACAGGACAGAACACAGGCTTTGGGCTGGGTCAAGCTCGTCCAAGTCTGCTGATCACTTCACAAGGCCCTTTC